>JAVISA010000020.1:0-216683 GCA_032595095.1 Didymellaceae sp. YAFEF048 | reverse complement strand
ACTACGCGACCTCGTAGCATATGCAGTCCCTCATAGACCCTATGTTCACTCTCTACTCAGCAACCTGAATCTTCATGCCAAACTCGTTGAGTGAATCCACAAACTGTTCGCCCAGGGTTGCGGGTGTCAGGATGCCACCGCCCAATCTACCCGCCTCCGTCTCATCGAGTCTGCCCCTTACAATTACATTCGCAGCGGCAGCCAGAGTGATTGCGGTAGCTACGTAACCACCATGGCCGACGTCCAGCTTCGCGGTGATCTTTTGTCCAGTACTCTCCGCAACACCGACAGCGCGGTAGGACAAGAAGTCATTCTTCATGCTCTCTCTGGTGGGGCCCTCACCGGGCGGAGGGACCAAAAATTTCTTGAATAGCGGTGCAAGGATCCAGCGAGTAGGTGGAAGAGCGAAGAGTAGGCCAACCAGGCCCACAACAACCTTGACAATGAGACCCTGTACAAGGGACTTCGCACGCATATATTCGTTGAAGCGAAAGCGTGCTCCGTACGAGTAAAGACCGGCAGAGCGATGTACAATGCAGGTGTCGACGCTGGCCATGAGACCCGTAGTTTGCAGCCCACCAAGCTCAGCAATGTTGGGCAGGCCGAGGAGACCTCCGCTGGGGGAATCTGCAGGCTTGTCGAGCTGCTTGTCAAACTTCTTCGGGCTCAGAGAGTACGGATGCATGGACTTGGCTAGGTGTCCGAGGGAGTAGTTGCTGAACAGCTCCATCATGGTCAGGCTGGTACCGCCACTGATTCCACTTTTGGCATCGTAGAGCGTCATTACGACGCGTTCACAGGCCGTGTCGAACTTTTTGCGCACTGCACGCGCCAGGACATAGGCCATGATGTCGGCAGGTACGGAGTCGAGACCTGCCTCTGGGATAATGATGCTGCCGTTGGACCTTGCAATGGCATCGTACTTGGCGATCATATCGAAGATCCAAGGTACCTCACCCGTCGAATCCAGGTAGTGGGTACCGTTGGCAGCACAGGCCGCGAGAACGGGCTCACCATAGTGCATGAAGGGGCCGACGGTGGTGATGAGAAGCTTGGTCTTCTTGACAAGGATGTCGAGCTGATCTGGCTTCAATTCGCAGGTCTCCACTTCTGGCAACTTGCGGTTCGCATTGAGCTTCTTCAGCTCATCAATGACGCTCTGTAGCTTTTTGGCATTGCGTCCAGCAATTGCCCACTTCAGGTCTTCCGGCAGGTGAGTGCTGATCCATTCTGCGACCAATTTTCCTGTGTAGCCAGTAGCGCCGAGTAGGACGAGTTCATACCGGCGGTTATCCTGTGATTGAGCCATGTCGTCTGCAGTGAATTTCCAGGCCAAGGGATGTTGCAAGGCCAAGAGCGGATTGAGAGAACGTGGTGGTAGAGAAGACAAGCGAGAGGGATTCCTTACTCGCAATCCTCGAACGTCGGACGAAGTTCTGCATGTGGGAAGAGACCGGTGAGAATGGACCGAGGCAGGAGCCAAGCGCCTTCAAGCATACATTATTTGGCCCTTGTCTGCCACATCGAGAATCACATGCTTAAGCACTGCGATTTAGCACGACACGTCTACGATCTTAACACTGTTTTGAAGATTAATATATGCTTACGTTCAGTAAGATGATCATTCCGGGCTATTGCATGTGGGGTTAGCCTGCCAAGACTGGCGCCTTCCTTGCGAGAGAGCCCACAACAACATGCAGCCAACGTGTCGACCCCACCACCAACATGGAACTCTGACGCTCGCAATGTCGCCAGTCCCCGCGACTGTGGATTACTTGAGGATGGACCGAGTACTCCTCGATCCGTCGCGACGGCCGGACACCCTTGGGATGGGTCGGAGGGACTGAGTTATTAATCGAGCTACCAGCAGCTTCGCTGACGGTCTGATGCATCAATAGCAAAGCAGGCAGCCTCAACAGTGCGCTACGGTCTCCCAGCAGACGCCAGTTTCCAGCAAATCCCCGTAATTGCGCCGGGTACTAGCGATCCAGCGCTCACGCAGCTGCGAAGCACTTAGAATGTAGCAATGCAAGAACCATACGTTTCCGTATACGCACCTTTACCTGTGGCTGAACGGCTACAGACCTACGAGTGCGCGACAAAGGCGTATCAAGAACCCATGGTTTCCACCATCGGCCTTGCTTCGAACCGTATCGAATCGCCTCGCGCTTCTAGCCATACTGCCTACCTTGCGCATATGTGAAGTCCCGACTTTCCAAATGCGATACTTGCGTAACGGAAGTAACGGAAACGCTTCAAATCGAAGAGAAAATTGTCCGCTGCAGGCCGCTGAGACCTTGTGGCATGCAGGCGCCCGCAGGGTCAGTGCCTTGTCTTGCGATGTGTCTCACATTGTCGAATTATTGCTACCCGAATAAGTTGCCACTGGAGCCGTCAGGCTAGCCTGTAGACGCGGCTGTCTCGGACGGTAGCTGTCTACTTAATAACGAGAGCGAATTATCCGAGTACTCAGTTGTGCACGACCTACAGAGGACAGTCGATACATCAGCCGTTTCCGTTTTTCTTGGTGAGTAGGCGGTCGGACGGATAACGAAAGCAACAAACGATGTTGAAACATGTTTGCATTCCAGGCATTCACCCGGTGATTCTGACAAGTCATATGGCTCATCCATTTACAGTACTGTGACACGTGGTAAGGTAAGCTTCAGGCCGAAGGCTGATTTGCCGCGAAGGGCTGCGTCATCGCGAGCGCACATCTCGAGCCCAAAAAGGACATCGCGGCTATCCAAGTACCTACGTCCTCCTTGACCAGCTGCCTCCCAGCTGTATCACGAGTTTTGCAGGGTTGCGCTACTGCCTGTAGGTGTGGCTGATGCAGGAGGGGTCAATGGACTGACCCTTGTCGAATACCAAGACGCTAATCCGACTACTTAACTGGGCCGTCCTCCGCCTCTCGACCTTCCCCAACCTCGACTTATGAATCGCGTCCAACAAACTTTCCTTTCTTTTGCTTCTTCGAATACACACAAAAATGGCCGAGACTTGTATAGTCTGCCTCGGCGATCTCGCCCACCCAGACGAAGGTCCCCCTCCTAACAACGAACTGCCGCCAGCAGCCAACTCGCTTCCAGATGGGGCTGAGGCCAACCCTGGGAACCATGATACGTCCACCACAACAGCTTCTGAACTACCCAAAGACGACGAGATGGTTGCACACCTGCTACCATGCGGCCACAATTTACACAACGAATGTCTCAAACCTTGGGTAGAGAGAGCTAACAGCTGTCCGATCTGTCGAGCCAGCTTCAACATGGTCGAGCTTAGCACACGTGTAGGAGGTATGTCAACCCACGATCCCACCAAGCGGCGAGCTGCAGAACTTGGTGGCTGCCCAGCAGCCGCCTCGCTACCGGCTAAATGGTCAGTCAACTTGACCCAGCCCTCTTGCGATCAGTCGCTGCTTCAGCGGCATGCACCAACCCTAGGAGCACCAGCTAATTGTGCCGTAGGTCCCAAGCTGTCTGAATATGCTGTCAAAGATAAGCAGCAAGTCGCTGACATCGACCCGTCCATGATCGTCGACGAAGATTACGCACTCGAGGATGACGGAAGCTATGACGCATGTATGGTCTGTGACGAATTTGGCAACGCAGCACAGCTCATGTTCTGCCACAGCTGTGAGCAGCTCTGCCACGTCTTTTGTGCCGGTCTCGATGAAATGCCGACACGTGGAGCATGGTACTGCCAAGGTTGCATCGAAAATCCGGCGCTCCTGGAGGCGGCAACACGCCGACGCACAAACCCTCGGGGTCCCGCAGCATGGATTAATGGACGTAGCCGCGTTCCTCGACACAACCGAGCCCCAGATGAGTGGGTAGGTGTGTGGCAGAGTGTGTGGAACCGTCTGCAGTGGGACATCGACTTTCCCTTCGAGGATGAGGAGCAGTCTGAGAATCAGTCTGAAGTTCTCAGACGCGAAGCGCATGAATGGGAACGACGCTTCGAGCTCGCTCGACAGATGGGCGCCGGCACTAGATTTCGCGCAGCTGCTGACAACATCCATTCGCGCCGCCGAGGCTCAAACCGCTCTGCACGACCTGCAAATCGATCCCTTCATCGCGAGCCACCCAAGACACCCAGAGACCCTGAGTCACAAGAGGAGATCAGCGCATGGAACCAGTTCGAGAAAGCAAGGAGTCAGCTGGCGCAGATGGGCGACGTCCCTGCACCGCCTGAAAGCACTACAAGCAGCCGACGTGGGCGAAAGCGAAAGTCTGCTGATTCATCTCCCGCAGGCGCTGAGCTTGCTGAGCAGCAACCGGAGCGCAAGCTGAAGCGCCCGCGCACCCGCCTGCACATCGATAATGGGAGGGGCGAATCATCCGCAGCAGGAGCGCGTCGCAGAACTGTTGTTCACGATGGCGGCCAAGAACCAGCTACATCACCACTTGCCGGCGACTCATCAGCTACTCCTGGTTTCCTTGCTTCGTTGTTGCAGGAAGTCGAGGTAGATCGCTTTGCCGAACGCGACAAGGAGATCGCCGCCCCACAACCCAAGCGCATCATTGTGGAGCGGGCATGCTCGCCCCAAAACTCGTCACCCGGCCTATCGCCGGTCTATCAGCAACCTCGTGCTGGCATGACCACACCGCCACCACTCAACCTCACACGTCCCAAATCACCTGTTGAAGAAGACCAAGGGTCGCCGACATACTCCCCTTACTCGCCGGCCGATGGTGACCGTATCGGTCGTCGAAGGCTAACGCATCGCTCCGCTGGCTTAAGTAGCCCACCTCGCTCAAAGGACTCTTCACCCTCAAGACCGCCGACACTTTCGTATTCTACCAAAGCCGAATTGCAACGCATGGTCACTGCGGTCCTAAAGCCTTCTTACATTAGGAAGGATGTAACGAAGGACCAATACACTGACATCAATCGCGATGTTTCTCGCCTTTTGTATGAGAAAGTTGGCGATGCTGGTGCTGCGGCTCTGGCAGACCAGGAGACACGGGAAATGTGGCAGCGTATGGCGGGCGAGGAGGTGGACCATGCTTTGAAGTCACTACGTGCTGCAGGCGCCGCGGCAATTTCGCCAGCTGCTGAAGACTCAGCGTCTTCTTCCTCATGAAGAACTTTCTCGATGAACTCTTTTCCTTTTTGATTGGCGCTTCGGAGCATGGAGCATGAGCGAACTAAGATACCATGGGACATGGCGTTACTCTACCTTGCATAATGTTTTATGGTACTTTTCCTATGGGGCACAAGCTCTCTATGAGCCGATGGACACGCTGACACTATGTCCCTTTTATACTGAGAGAGATACCTTTAACAGATACATATTGACCCGCTACAGGCGGGCTTGAATCCTCACCTTTTAGTGCCAGGTACCCTTCCCACTTCAAACACAAATTGTGATGCATTGAGCTGTAGATAAGTACAAGGATACACAGGCACATGAGTATCGAATCTTCTTTCTAACATCGATGTCAAAACAAAAGCACCTTGTTGAGTCAAGTCCTCAGACAGCCCAGACTTATACTGCTTGCTGCTGATTGTTACCAGTTCAACATTGGCGAGACCTACTTGCACAAGGCCTACGTTCCACGATGTTCTTTGCTTTGTACGGAACAACTTTCGTTTTATGAGAGCGAAATATGGTAATTGGTCCGGCATCTTTCTCCGAAGAATACGCTCATCTGGCCATACGGTGAGGCGCACTCATGTCATACTCACGCCTCCTCAACAATGTCGCATCTCAGGCCTCTCCTACCTCGCACAGAAGAGCAGCCGGCTGCTGCGCTTCAGCAGTCGAGTCGTAAACGCCGCGGGCCTGCTTGTGAGCCATGTCGGAGGAAGCGGACAGCGGTGAGGATCTCGAGCGAGCGCTACTGTACGCTCACGTGCTAACGATAATTGCGCAGTGCGATGGAAAGCGACCGATCTGCTCGTCTTGCCAACCCAGACGGAAAGCATGTCATTATGCGACGCAAGACAATTCTGAGACGCGTCTCCAGGCCCTACAAAGAGAGCATAGGTCTCTCGGCGACTTACTCGAACACCTTCGTACTGTACCCGCCATTACCGCACAAGCTATTCTCCATGATTTACGAAACTCTGACAGTCCGCTCTCCGTCCTGCAAAGATTCGAGTCTGGTCAATTGCTCAAAACTCCGTCTGAGACGACCACATTACTGGCCAAGATGCCCCAGATACGGAGCGAGGGCGAGTTGAAGCTCATGGTCCAGCACCCGATTGCGTACCCTGCGCTAAACTTATCATACAATTCCATCATGTCAAAGAAGACATTAGTCGACTCTTTGCCGGCGCTCCCAATAGGGGAGCGTGCTGCTGATCTGCGTATTGCCTCTGCAATAAGCACACTTGGTCCTTTGGATCTGCATGTTCGCAGTGACAACAGTCGTGAAAATTTAAAACAGAGCGATGAATCTGACATCACCGCAACTCAATGGACCGACGCTCTCGAGAGCCACCTGGATATAGGCTTCTGGACGAGCGTCCCTGTGACAGACCATTACGCTGCGAATGCAATCTCAATGTATTTGCGAACAGATCATCTCATGCTTCGCTTGTTCGATGCTGGGACTTTCCTCAACGATCTGATTGAACGTAAGTGTGATACCTGTTCTCCCTTTCTTGTGAGCAG
The DNA here is from genome assembly GCA_032595095.1 of Didymellaceae sp. YAFEF048. Lineage (NCBI taxonomy): Eukaryota > Fungi > Ascomycota > Dothideomycetes > Pleosporales > Didymellaceae > Didymellaceae sp. YAFEF048. The sequence continues at coordinate 210,058 of JAVISA010000020.1, read as the reverse complement.
CCTGCTCGCTTTTGCGTCACAAGCCTACTCTAGATCAGACCCCGGAGCTACGGGTAAAAGCCTGGAGTTCGAGAAGGAAGCTCGAATGCTTTGGCGTACTGATGGCGAAGACTCCCTGTCGAACCTCGCTGGCCTGGTGCTACTGTACATTTCAATGGCAAACAACAGGAACGGTAATGAAGGTGCTCTCAGCTACATATGTGAAGCGGGCGAGATGGCGAAGCGAATGCAATTATTTGGCGTCCGCGATAGAATCGCTACATTGGAGTCGCTTTTGGCAACAGACGATGCACAATACGCTTTTGGACAAACAGCTTGGGGTATATTCAATGTTCAACAGTGAGCCAACACTACATTTCTGCAGTTTGTTTCGACCTCATTCCTGATCTTTGCAGTCTTTGCGTTCATCATTGGGTTGTGCGCCCTCTTGAATATCCGCCAGCTCTCCCCATCCCAGAAAAGCCGGACGCTGTATGCTTTGACGAGACCCAGAATAAATTCGTCCGGTCGAAAGGGGTAATAACAACCGAGGACGAAGCTTTCATGTATCTTTGTAGGCTGTGCGCCATAGACTCGGAAGCTCTCATCGTGTTGCGAGATCCGGATGTGACGCGGCCTCCTCCACCAGCTTTCACGTTCTCGAAATACAAGAAGCTGCTGGACTTGATCGACAGCCTCCCAGAAGGTATACGACACGCGGAAAGAGCATCCGGTGCAGTGCTGTACTTCCAGTGAGTTTGCTACCCTCAACTGACCTCCCAGTCTATCCACTAACGGAGTTGACCCAGCATGTACTTCCACCGCTGCGTCATGGACCTCTTTCGACCCTACATAGTCCGCGGCAAACCCCAAGACCCTTCCTTCAGACACCCCGACTTCGGCACGCCCGCAACCATCTTCCAAGCCTCTACACAGCGTAAGCCAGCCCCCCAAGTACAGCATCGCACCGACTCACAACAACACCAGAACTCAAAGCCCTCCTCATCTCTTACACCGCACACCCCTCCTTCGCCACAGGCATGATGTGGCACCCCACGCTGTTCTACCTCGCAGTGTCCGTCCTCTCCACCGCCCCAACGCCTGATTGGCGCTTCTTCTTCCTGCTCTGCATCCACTGTTACGCCGCCTTGTACGACGCTTACCCGTTCGCCGAGAGCGCGATTCAATCTCTATTGGATGTAGCCAGAGAGTACGAAACTATCTCTTTAGAGGAGGCGGAGAGCATACTCAAGGCGACTTTCTATCGGAAGGAGCGGGCGAGGCGGAAGGAAGGCATGAGGCTAAGGGGGGAAAAGGGGAAGGGGACTCGCGAGGGGTTGGTGGTGAGCGAACGAGAGGGAAAAGCGACGGAGGAGGTAGAGAGGAGGTTGAAGGGGTTGTCGTTGTTCGATCAGTTTACGGAGGATGTGTTGTATGGAGCGAAGGTAGAGAGGATGGAGCGCGCGGATGGAGGAGGGGATTGAAGCAGTCGGGTGATGCATCTCGTGTATGAGTGCGGGGGAGATGTAATGCTCATGTCACTGGCTTTTTCCACACGCTGTGGGACTGTAATGAGAGATACTCCAGCATCGCTTGCCAACTGAGTATCCGAGAAGCTCAGATCGATGAAACAATGGCCCACACGACTACTCTGGCCGCTTCCTGGGCCCTGACTTCATCCATCCACATGAGCCCCTCCCAAGTAAGCCTCACATGAACCACTCACTTCATCCGTTCTCCGCTTCGATCTGGACCAGCTTGGTTGCGGCCCACCGCTTTACAGCCATGGCCAACTTAAAGATTTGTGTATACGTATTCTAGCAAGAAAAAGGGTATCATCATATCATCGACATAACGCATCATATTCTCCACATCATCACGCATACTCGGGCCCTCGCGCCAACGGCGCAACCTGTGTCTTGCCTCTCTTCGCAATGCACCCCGGCGCTCCAAGACCCAGCGTCACACTGGAAGCTGCAGGCGACGCAGCAGCTGGCACAGGGACCGCAGTGTTGGTAGGACGCTTGCCGGCAGTGGAGGCGACACTCAGTGTCTCCGCCTCGGCTTCTGTTCGCGGAGCACGTCCAGGCGCTGCGCCGCTGCCAGAAGCAGCGGGTTGCTCGTCTAGTTCCATTGACTCCTGAACGCCGATCAGGCCATCGACGGCGCCTAGCTTCTCTCGCTCGCGCTGCCCGCTGGTTTTGATCGCGGGGAGGAGACTGGTGTCCAGGCAGGCGGCGACGCGGGCGATGGCCATGGCATCCAGAGTACGGGTCCAGGCGGGCCAGCGCTGGATCCACCACGAGAGGAAGAGGAGGCCGAGGACGTGAACGCTGACGATGAGAGTCAGGATTATCTGTGAAGCTAGATGGATGCGCGGCTTCGGTAACGTCCAGCCTTCCGCTGCGTAGATCTTGCGCCCGACGTCGCCATCCCATCGATAGTAGAGTAAGTCGGTGCTGTATGTTGTCAACACAGCCCGGTTGGACAGATATGCCGCAGCACGCAGGGCGCTTTCGCTGTTACTGATGCTGCTGAAGCTGTTGGCTAGGTCGGCTAGATTGTCTTGCAGGCCCCTCAGACCCCTTGTATCGCAATAGCGAGACCTGATGTTTGAGTAACGTGCATTACCGAATGGAGTACGATCGCACAACGGCGTCAAGAAGGCAAGTGGGGCGTCATTGTCACTGTTTCTGGACCCACTGAGATCCTTGCCGACTGTTAAGTTGTAGGCATTGGATGCCCACGACGTAGGACCGAAGAGGGCAAGAATGGATGTCATCAACGGGCCGGTCGTGTTTGTGTAGGTCAAATCTACGGTCCTATCGTATTCCGTTTCAGGATCAGGGACAGCAACTGCTCCGCCTAATTGGTGGTCCCTATTCAAATTAGTTTCACGTAAGGTAGTCTCATTGCGTGTAGTCAATGGACGGATGTGACAGAATGGCTTACTCTTCTGACAGCCAATAGCTCTTCCCAGATGTGGGATACGATGAGACGTACATCCAATCGTGTGATTGATAGTGCCCCCGTGGAGGGCTCAGTTCGGGCCACTTCTCCAGTAGCGGTCCAAATTGACCTCCATTATAAGCATTGCCGAGTTCGAAGTAGCCCCTAGTCGTTTTCGCTTCACAGTGCATTACTTCAGTACGGTAATATTCCGATTCGTAATTGTCCTTGTTAGCGAACCTGAAAAACACCTCCTCGGAGATGTCTTGAGAATTGCGACTCAGCGTCCATGGATGCTTCCCTTGGTCACCTGGTGCGCAGATTTCGAAGGTGTCATTACTTCTGTAATACGTGCCCCCAGCGTAGTCGAAGGACGCCTGGAATGGGTTTGTACCTTCACAGGTAGAAGGCCATGCAGACATGCTTAGATTGGTGCATGATACGCGAGAATCGAGCCGCATGATGTGTTCGCGCAAGACGCCAGTCGTAGTGTCTGGTGGCAAACCAGCAACGAAGCCTGCTTCATCGAGATAAGAAAGGTATGGAGGCCTATGGTATCCATATTTATCAGCCTCTTTCCATAGGTAAGGCAGATCCTTCTGGTCCTGAACTTCAGATAGATCTTTGATAACGCGCGGCATTATTGCGTGTGCTGGCAGGACGGCCAATTGCGCTGGTTCCAGGTCGGCTCCTATCTGTTCATAGCCTTTGGATCTTGGCGGAGACCTGTAAGAGGTGTCTGTGTCGCAACTGGACACACCATAACGTGGGTCCTGGATAAATCTTGTGTCTCTACAACTCGGGATAGCTACTTCTTCCCATGAGGCCAGAATTTGAAACAACGGATATTGAATAGCACCTAGTCGCTCAGCAACCAAAATCAACCCCAAGATAATGGTCTCACTCACCTAGAAGCACCAGTAGTGCACCTCCTGACACGAACCAGTTGACGCGTTTGCTCCCGGCCTCACGAGACTGAAGCGACTTGTACAGAACCGACCAGTTGCTCCAGGCTCGATCCGAGAGGGTGAACAGATGTCTGACGCTCATCTGCTGACCAGGAGACCGTTTCTGAGCGAACACCACCGCAGCTTGCGCAAGAACCGCCGATGTGATGGGAATTGCAAGGATCGCCGCGAAAGCGTTCATAATCGGTATGGCTTTCCGCCATGCGCGTACCTGCTGGTACTCTTTCCATAAAATCCCCTCTGTATAGTCCCAAGACGGCCTTGTCAACGGACGGTACACGAGAATCATAGTGATGATCCATGGTATCACAACAAGCGGAACGTAAATAAACAACAGGAAGTAGGCGCGTTTGTGGGTGCGCAGCAGAGGTCGTGGCTTGGTGCCCAACCTAGCTGGTGGTTGGTGGTAGGCCATCTTGTTGTATAGCTACCTTGGAGGCAGTTGCGAGCGCGGATGGAGGGACCCGCCGCATTGTATGTATGTTAGCTTCACAGCATGATCTGAGACCGTGCGCCCCTGCCCAGAGAATTATATTTCGCTTATGTCCATGTTGGGTGACGGGACGCCTTATATTCGATATATTTATCGTGTTATCCCGCGTTTTGGTGGGTGCATCCGCGCTTAGCCACGCCGGTTAGCCGTTGCGCAGCCTTATCCGTTCACCGACGTTATGGAGGCCGTACGCCTAGTTTGAGAAAAATTGTCAGGAAGCGTGGGAGTGGCGCGGAGGATTGGACTGATGCTAAAATTGCTTAAGCATGGGCCCCGGGAAGCTGGTTACGAAACTGTGAGGTGTCAAGGACTGACTCCAAGAGTATCGGTCTGAGTCGATGCATTATCAGTTGAAAAGGATCTGACGGCATGCTAGTACTCGAGTCGACGAAGCGTGCGATCTTTGGACCGAGGAAAGCAAGATACGAGACCATATCGCACGTCAGGTGACGAGACGGAGGATCGGGGAAGCGTAGGAATACTGTGAAGAGACAATACCGAGCTTACAGGACTGACATCGGTAGCTTACAAAAACGACGCAGATTCATCGAAAAGTCTCATTGAATGTCTCCCGACGCCTAATAGATGCTAAGAGCGGTTGCCATAAACAAGGGGTATCTATAACATTTTAGCCGAGAACCCCGTTTACACAATAATCGTACACACTCTCTCTTTCTCACCACGCCCCGGATCCAGCGTGACCTGCAACCCTCACTCACCACTTCCCAGACCCACTCCCACTGAACGCATTTCCAATCCCAAAACCACCCATCTGCCCCCTGAAATCCTCGAAATACCTGCCCGTCCCTGCACACTCGCTCCCCTCGGCCCTCTCATGCGCCTTGGGCAACCACTCCCTAATCTTCTCTTCCCTATTGTGGTTACTCGGATGGGTACTGAGTATCTGCGGTGGACCACCTTGGCCGGCTTTCTCCATGCGGGCCCAAAACTCCATGGCAGCTTCTGGGCGGTAGCAAGCTTGGGCTGCCATTAATAGACCGATGTAGTCTGCCTCGGCCTCGTGTTTGCGGGAGGCGGGCATGGAAAGGAAGAGTTGCAAGATCATGTTGGCGGAGTAGAATGAGACGTCGAAGGCGAGGGAGGCAAGGATGGGGAGGAGGATAAGGGGGGCTTGGGACATGCGTTCGCTGGCTATCTGTTAGTTTCACCCGTAGGTAGGGTGAGGTAAGTGTGAAGTAGGGGGAAAGAACCTCACGCAGTATGACGCGCAAGCACGTGTGCAATCTCATGCCCAAGCACAGCCGCGACCCCATCCTCGTCCTTACAATGCGGCAGTATCCCCGTGAAGACAAACACTTTCCCGCCCGGCACCACAAACGCATTCATTTCAGGGCTGTCAATCACATGCACCTCCCATGCCATCTCGCTCATCCCAGCACCCTGCTCAAACGCCACGGGCAATAACCGTTCGAGCACCCTCTTCACCATCCTACTCCGTGGATCCGAGTCGTCCAGGAACCTTCCCTCATACTGCTGTTTTACCTCCTCAACTGTACTTTCGCCCAGCGCTTGTTCAATCGTTGCAGGGATGAAGTTAAAGCGTCGACGGCCCGAGACAGGAACTTCTTCAAGATTGAGGACGTAGACGGTTGCTCCACCAGCGCTAATCAAGCCGACGTCGCGGTAGAAAGTCGGACGCGCGGCCCAGTTGGTGAAGAAGCTAACGATGCCTGAGCGCGCGGAGAAGCGTTGGTATTGTTGGCTCTGGCGGCCGAAGGGGATTCTCTGGTAGCCGCGGAAGGGAGCATTTTGGGTGAGAGGCTTGCGAATCTGGGCGCGTGCAAAGGCACGAGGGCGGATGCGGTGCATGGCGAGGTAGTGTGTAGTTTGTAGGAGAGTGGTGGGGGTTTTTATGTTGCCTGTCCCCGGTGACGTCGCAACGTCGCAACGCCGCGGGAGTGCCGAGAATCTGGGGAAGGAAGACCAATTCAGTATGGAGCTATGACGATCAACAAGGGAAGAATGACAGCACTCTTACTCATGTTTCGATAGCAATTCCTCGATATTGTACACTACCGCTATCTGATAACTACCTTACCTCATACTATACGCTGATTGATACGCCAAAGCGTGCGGTCAATCGACAATAGACCCAATAATAAGACAGTATCATATGTATAGATGAAATTCCCTCGCGCCGCGTAAAATGCTGTGCCATATCGGTTTCAAACGCCGTGATTGCTTGCTCTCCGTACGCATCTTTCGTCTATGAAAATCACCGTCTCGCCATGTTTTCGTTGAAGGGGCAGACGAGTGTGCTACATCGTCTTCCTGGTCGCCTTCCTCCTCCTTTTCGGTGGTGTATCCACGTCCACGCTCGTGCTCAAGCTGCTGCGCTCGCTTCTGGGCGTCGAATAGCGCTCTATAATGGTATCCTTCAGCAGCTTCCTCGTTTTATTCTGCTTTAGTTCACGCTCTTCATCCGGATCAACAAAGCGGTTGACAGTGCGGTGATCGAGGACGCGCTCGTCTTTGTCATGCTTTCCCTCTTTCTCTGTCTTTGGCCACCTAAACCCGTACAACTTCGAATGACGTTCGCACCGTGGGCATTCTTTCCGTGTGTTGTAGCCATCTGCTTGCACGAAAACATCATCGCATGTCTGGCACTCGACCCACTTGCTATATTTCGCGGACAAACATGCAGAGCTTGTCATGTAGTCACCCGGCTTGCGTTTATTCTTGACCCACCCCTCAGGAACATCCTCTGCGGTGAGCTCGACAGGTGTACCGATGCGATTCTGGTAGTCGATGTTAGATTTTGAACGTGTTGTGCGTAGTGTTGGGCGGTATTTGCGCTTGACGATTTCCTCAAGCTCGCTGTCAAACTCAAGGCTGTCTGACAGTTCACTGAGTTCTGACATATTGTCGTCGTCGGGAAAAGCAAGGGAGGGCAACGGGGCGTTTACCGTTGTCGTTGTGATTGTGGTTTGCGTCATGAGCGGAGCCACACCCAGAGTCGGGTTTTCGTGCAGCGTTTCGGCCTCGATTTTGATCTTTGGAAGAGATTCAGGCGAATGGTCGTCGTCAATCGAGGTTGCATCAGTGGAATGTGCAGACTTTGGTGAATGCGCAAGAGACTGTGGGCTGGTGTCGCGTGACGAGCTGGTTTCATCCATGCTCAGGGTAAGCGGCGTAAGGAGGCCGTCGCGTTGTAAGTTACGGATCTCACGCGCTTTGGTGGGAGATGTTGTTCCTAGATCCTCAATGCTGCTGAGAGGCAAGGACGATGTGCTGTGTGCCTTTCTAAGAGTCGCCTCCCGCAGGTGTTCCGAAGCGTGGTGTTTCGATTGCGGAGACTTCTTCAAGAATCGCCCTTTCTTTCGTGAAGTGGGCTCAACTGATTCTGACTTGCGTTTCTGACCTCGCTGTTGAGTACTGCCATTGGCCTCCTCATCCTCCTCTTCGCTCTCTTCAACTCGCTTCATTGGTGCCCAGCCATTGACCCCTCGCATTTCGCATGTCTTGCACAAGCACTCTTCGTTGTTCTCGCCAAAATAGTCCTCTCCATATGATACAGTAATCTCATCGCCGGCCTCGATTGGTTTCGCTGCGACGATCTGCATTCCATCGTACCCCTTGGTCGACAATCGTGCGTTTGCGTCGCAATCGTGGTTGGCAAAGCGTGCGGGTCCTAGAAAGAGCGAACGTGTCTTCTTCCTGCTCGAGATGACAAGGCTGAAATCCTTGCGCGCCAGCTCCAACTTCTGCTCCTGCTCTTCGGTCATTGCAACTTGAACACCAGTCAGATATTTGATCTCTTCGCGCGGATTGATATCTCTTCGTGCAGTGATTGAGGCTTCGTGTTCGGTGATCATGTAGCGGTTCGTTGTAGTGACTTCGAATGGGCAATCTGGCATATAGATGTTGACGTATCTCCTGAGATGTCGCTTGAACTGCTCTTGATCCTTCTCGTCTTTCATGTTGGCCATGAACTTGCGCATCCCTGGCAGCTTGAGCAGCTCTTGCACGGCCTCAGCAGGCTCCTTTTGCCAGATAGCATGCTTCCGGATGCGGTCGGCAATGTCCTCCTCGTGCATGCCTCGAGACGCAGCAAAACGTCCGCCATGGTTTTTGCGAATGGTAGTCCAGTAATAGACCTGATATGCCCGATTTAGCCAAATCGTCCTTTCAACTCTCCGCGACTGGCATGCCGCGCTCCTGTCCAACTGCGACTCACCTTGTCGACCAGCGCATCGGTAATCACGTCGTCGTAAGATGCGAGTTTCTCCAGCGTTAAACCTCCCCGAACCCCGGCAACTTGGCGAGGCATTTTTGCGCAAAGTGTCGCAGCAACAAGACAGAGGATCTCTCGCAAAGCTGACAACGCCGCGCAAGCTGACAAGAAGTGAGGCTCCCAAAAGGGGTGGTTGGGGTGACGTAGAATCAGCCAATGGGTCGGTTTCACCTGGAAGGAGCGACGGGGATGCGGACAATGCGCGCCAGAATGAAAGACAATAGCAGCAGCACCGTTTGCTTTCACAAACACTCCACGGTCACAGAGAGGTGGGAGCAGCGCCGCACGAGGGCAGCGGAGACTGGAATAGCGCAAGTCGCTGAGCGCTGGACAAGGCTGGGCTGAGACTCGCGTCGGGGCCGGGGCCGGCGCAGGGGGCTTGTGCTTTGGGCCTTTGACGCGAGTGAAGGGTGCGCGAGCCAGCGCTAGATTGGTGGGACTCGCCGAGCGGCCGACGACATCTGGAGGAAAGTTGTAGCAGCGCAGCATCGCAAACGGCAAACCCCCGCAACAACCACGCGACGACACCATTGACGCTCTGACGAACCCTGAAGAAGTCTACACAGCCCTTAACGATGATTCAGCTCAAGGTGCGATGGTCCCGCCCCCTCTGCAGCCGCTGCAACAGACACTAATGCGCCGCCTCTAGACTCTCGTCAACTGTATCGACAACTCAGGCGCTGCCATAGTCGAGTGCGTCAACGTCCTGCGATCGAAGCGCCCGGCGAAAGTTGGTACGTGAGAGCAAACCATTCGAGCGCTGTAGAAGTTAACGCAGCCAGGCGACCGCATCGTCGTAGTCGTAAAGAAGCAGCGCAACTTTGGCCCTGAGACCGGCAACAGCGTCTCCGTCAGCGCAGCAAACAAAGTACGAAGAGGAGATGTCCGTCATGCAGTCGTCGTGCGCACAGCCAAGAAGTGGCAACGACCGGACGGCAGCGTGGTCAAGTTCGATGACAACGCCTGCGTGCTGGTCAACAAGGCAGGCGAGCCCATCGGATCGAGAGTCAGCGGCGTCGTTGCGGCAGAGCTGAGGCACAAGCAGTGGTCCAAGATCTTGTCGCTGGCGCCCATGCACGTCTAAGAGATGGGTGACGATTGAAGACCAAGGACACGGATGGTTGCATTTTCAGGAGTAAATGGAGCGCAAAGACACTGTAAAATATGTGTATGCCATTGTATAAATACCCACGGGTATCAGAAGACTAGTTTTCCGGGACTCCACGCCACATACAAAAGTTCAAACGCCGGCCAAATGCCTATCTATCATGTGATGCATCGTTCATGAGGTGTTCGTGACTTTACCGCAGCCGCAGCAAACGTAGTAGAGGGCCTGGAGTTGTCAGATGCAGTCTTGATACTTAGAAAAGGATATTCTTACCATGCCCGTGTCTGCGGTTCGCTGTTGCGACTGGAAGAAGACAGCCTCGTTCTCGCCGCAGGAGCACTGCTTCTGGATGCGCGGTAGCTGGCCGCAACTGTTAGCGAGCAGGTTCAGAAGAATCAGGCAAGCAACAGAGGGGTGTGGTTTCAAGACAAGACATCTTCCATGTCTTCATCATCGAAGAAGTCATCGTCATAGGCGTCAAAGTCATGGTCCATGTAGAACTGAGGCTCGACATGTGACGGCTCGTCCTCAGCCTCAAGCATAAAGCCTGGGGCCCAGTCCTCGCCGCATACGTTGCACATGATGTCTTGCCCGCACATGGTGCAGGTCGTGACTTCCTTTTCTTTGTCTGCAGGAGCAGACATGTGGGCAGAATGGTGGGAAGAGGGGCCGGAGGGACCAACCGTAGGATCTTGCGCGACCTCTGCTGTGACACCAGCTGTAGCTCCAACAGTCGATGCAATCTCGTGCCTCATAACGCAGGCAGAAGGCGCCTCCTCGGTGAAGGAACATGTCCTGCAGGCGAACAGCAGCTTGTTCTCGGCCTTGTCTTCGCGGGGGAACAAAAGATTGGAGCTGCATACGTTAGCGCGTGTCTTTGAGGCCATACACTTGTTGTGTGCTCACCATTCGGAGCAGAAGCGGAAGAGAATCTGCTTGTTTAGGTCGGTCGTGTCTTTGCTCCCGTAGTCTGCGGCGGCGGGGGACGACATGATGGCGGTGCAGGTTTGTTTTTGGGGCAGCGGTACGGTGAAGGGTGGGCGACGGTTCTTGCAGTGTGTTGTAGAGTGTCCTTGGGGTGTTGGTGCAGCGGTGTGGCGTGGGTAGGCAGTTGAGTCTTGCTGTGTTGACGGTGAAAGAGGGAAACAGCGGGCCGATCGCTACCGGTAGCCCTCGCCGCCGACCAGCAGCTTGGCGAAACGCAGGCACGCTCGTTGCCCTGTTGACCTTCCCCGCTTCAAGCTCCCGAGCGCCGATCCCAGCATCGAGACTAGACGACAGACGGTGCAACCTCACGCAAACTCAGCCCTCAGCAAATCTTGTTCTTACCCCGCCCTACCCTGCTTGCTTCTTTGTCGCTCCCCTCAGTAAATTGAGTCTCCAATCACACCCATGGTGAGCTCCAGCTGGTCTGTCAGCATCCATTGTTTACCATGCGCCTAATGCTGTGCGCAGTCTTCCAGCGAAACAGGACTGCCCGAGGGCTGGGAGATCCGCCGCTCCAACAGCAAGAACCTGCCCTACTACTTCCACGCCGCGACTAAGGACTCGCGATGGGAGCCCCCGGCGGGCACTGACCCGGAGAAGCTCAAGCAGTACATGGCCGCCCACCACAGCTCCAAGGGCGTCGCGCCTGCCAGCTACGCCAACTCGGGCGACAAGATCCGCGCAGCCCACCTGCTCGTCAAGCACAGGGACAGCAGGCGGCCCGCCAGCTGGAGGGAACCCAACATCACCAGGACCAAGGAGGAGGCGCGCGCGCTGATCGAGGGCTACGAGGCCCAGATCCAGGCATACGAGGGCACTGCGCAAGATAACGACGCTGACCCCAAGTCGCTCTCCGAGCTCGCGACGACCGAGTCGGACTGTAGCAGCGCGCGAAAGGGTGGTGATCTGTAAGTGCCGCCATGGGCAGTGCCACGGGTAAACACTGACACTCAGCAGGGGCTTCTTCGGCCGCGGTGATATGCAGAAGGAGTTCGAAGAGGCATCGTTTGCGCTCGAGAAGGGCCAAGTGAGCAAGGTCGTCGAGACTGCATCCGGGCTACACTTGATCCAGAGGTTTGCAAGGCACCGCTCCGCCCAACGATTCGACGCTGACTTATCACGAACAGGCTGGAGTAGGCTCGCACAGGATTGCAATGTACGACTACATGAGCGCACGGATCGTAAGATGAGCTAAGTGGCATTGGCAGGCGCAACAAGCGCAGGATATTGGAAATGGGTCCCGTTTGACAGTACTGTTACCTACCTGTACAGGAACGTGGCTTAGACCCTAGCCACGTCGATGGTGCCCAACAGTCAACAACTGAATTGATGCAATGCAAACACACGCCAGACTAGGCAGCTGCAGCTCAATCAAGTCAACGTGTTCAGCTTCGTTTGCTACCAGTCGTCTTCTCATTACGTTTCCAGCCGAGCGTACAGCTGCCCAGACCTCAAGCTGCTTTCTGGGTCTGAACAGCGAGCAGATGCATCCAGCAATCAAAGGTGGTGCCCGAACTTTAGATTGCGGGGAAAGTGGTCGAGGCTTGACGACTGAACCACTGCGAGAACTTACCAACAGTGTGTCACCTATAGCCGTGCAGCAACATCGCTTGTGTGGTGGGGCAGACAACAGTGTTTTGCTCTAACGCTCAATTGTCTGAAATGTCTCATATGCTCAGGTTACGTCTTTGTGGCACATATATGACGACCTCCACGGCCGCTTGGTGAGACTGCACCCCGAGGTGCATCAGAAAAGCATCACAAAACGCACCAGAGCACAGCGGTATGCTAGCACCCGTGCTATGTTGCTTGCAACATGCTGACACTTGCCTAACAGCCTTCAGGGCACCAAAGCTTGGTACGGCATCGATTTCCGGGTGAACGACCCATCCGCGTTCGGCATCCCGACCGTCGTTTGGCCCGCCTCTTCGCTCTCACCCCGGTATCTTCCGAGCAACGAGCAACCTTCCTAAGCTTGACACAGCCGTTCGATTCAGCCGCCCATTCTAATCTCCCCATATTGACGCACACCCAACGCCTGAAGCACGCAAACCACTTGCCGCTTCAGCCTGCATAAGCAGAGCGTTGCGCTACCTGGTTCGGGGTACACTTGCAGTTGCATATCATCTTTAGAGCCCGCAGCAGGGTGCCGCAGCACGCGCCTGGGCAGCACCGAAAAATTGGGCTCTCGTACCCCTGCACCTGTAAACTTGGAACACCCTCGATTGTTCCGCCTCAGTTCCTGTTCGACGCGTGCGTGGCCGCGCTTGGGAAAATCCTTTGACGTGATCTGCAGTTCTGTAACCTTCGACTGGTCGGCCCTTCCTACTTGGCGCACCGCCACCCTCACTCCGAGGACCTTCCAACACTTCTCCAAGATCCTTTCCTCGTTTTCACCCGTACGTCACATGGAAATTTAGTGAATGCCATCCCACAAAAGAGTGGATCTTGCCCACACCCGTTCTCCACATTCCTTTTCACCTCACTTTCCCGCACGCCGAGCCTCGATTGGCACCGCAACCGCGATCGCTCACCTTGCAGGGCTCCGCCCACCCCTCGCTCGCACTTTTATCTAGAAATTTCCGCCCACCTGTACAAATAAACACCTCACCCTCCCTCGGCGATTACCAGAGCCATATCAGCCGGTGACACTAGCTTAAAGCTCACCTCCACCTCGCTGCCTGCCACAGGGGACTCCACATTCACTACAGCTGTCGCCTAATTTAAGGCTGCTCGCTCACCTTCATCATGGCTAACACAATGCCTGTCAACCACTTCCACGACGCCAAATCGTCCCGCCCTCACAGCCGTCGTAGCTCTACTCGCCGGAGCTTCGCCTCTTCTCTATCCAGATCAAGTTCTTACCTCGACACACCAAGGACGCCATGCCCCAAGAACGATGATGCCTTCTCATTCAACCCTTCTCACCTCAAATCGTGGTATTGCCCTCAAGCCACGTGGGACCGTCTTCCAAGCTCTGTACAAAAGAGCCTGACTGCCGTTCAGCATGCAGGCGCGTCAGCCTTGACTGGTATGTCTTGACTATTTTTGTACTACTGTCCGGCGCTGCGCCATTGGCTGCATAGATGCGCGATATCTACCCTGGTCAGGACGCATGTGTTGTGCATACCAGGCTAACCCATTCTAGGTTTCGAGCGCCTCAAGGAGCACTGTGGGGACGACGATGGTTCCCGCACTGACCAGAAGACGCCGGAGGAGGAGGTGCTTGTCGACCTCGACGAACTCCGTTCACAGAAATTCCGCACTGCCAGCAACGCTAGTAGTGTCTTCATGTCTGACATTTCATCGCCTGCCTACAGTGGAACACCAGCATCAGACTCTGGCTCTGCTTCGCCTACACCTTCAACCTTCTCTCTATCTCAGTCTGCCTCCAACCCCGCTCCGATCTCCCTCGGTCCACCCGAGCTAGAGCCCAAGCGGAGCACCACCCGCGAGCGTTCGTTCTCTACTCCTCTCGAGCCGCAGGACGCCAAGTACGCCTCGGAACTCTCATATCTGCGCACGGAAGCCTTGCCTCGTCTTCGCCATGCTGGCCACAAAGTTGACACCGAGTGGTACGAGGTCAAGCGCACGGGCACCATTGCTGCTGAAGATGTGCAAGCCTTTGAGAGCTGGTGGGCCGAGACAAAAGTCACTATCTTGAAGCTCAGCGAGCACGGCAAGCGCCTTGCAGAAGCGAACGGCCTTACCTCTAACGGCATGGGATGGACTGCCCCGTAGTCGCTAGTGAGGTGGGTTTCCCATCGTCTTGTTATGTGGAGTAGTTCACTGAGTTCGTCAGCCTCTCCAGTGTCAAGACTTTGGTCGTTTTTCCTTTGACACCAAATTGACATGCAGATTTCATTTCTTCCTTTCACCACCTAGGGATTTCTGTTTCATCAGCGAGGAGTTGGGCCGGTACCTACCGAAGGATAATACACTTTCATAAAGATGGACTTCAGTGATCCATTCTCGGGGTAGAGCGGCGTGGAGAGACCGCGCCCAGACACTCCACTATTGTCGAAATTCGGCCTGCTCAACGACATGGCGCCAATCGCGCTTACGACCAATCTTCTTTTCTTCCTTCAGCCTACTGCCGGCTACGAATAGCCAGATTTAGCGATTATAGCATTCAGATAGCGAATATCATCATTACGACTTCATTACCTCATATTGTTCTGGAGCATGCAACTGAGAGACAATCTAAGACTAATAAGAACACAAGTGACAGCACATTGAGATCATTCTGGCCAAGCGCTGGTAATTATGTAAGGCTGTCATTCGGCTGACTGCCACGACGGCTTCCTTTTTGAGCCACTGGCTCTCAATGGAACAACCTCAGGTGATCAGACCATGCGTTGCCCGGGCCCTCCCGAACTCACCCATTTCCGCCCCTACACGCCATCGCCAGGTACATACGCACTCAGCGGCCACGTTCATGTCAACATCCTTAGAGTCAGGTAGTGTGCGTCCGCGGAGGCAGGCCGGCTCGCACAGCCACAGCCATAGAAGCACACGGTAGGACGCGGTCCAGACTTGTTCCTGACAAGGTACAATTAACGGACAGAGGAAGAATTGGCGGATCAAGGAACTCTTAGCGAATTACGTTTTAGTGACTCTCTTTGTTCGCTATGTGACGTCAAGTCATGGTCGCAGTCACCATGGTTGTACAAAGGGCTGAAGGGGTTTACTGGGGTTGGCGACATGGAGAGGTCAAGTCACGCGAGCGGGATGGAATAACTGAAACTACGTCCAATTGAGGCTAATGGATCTTCGATATTATTCTTTCCCTGACCATCGTCTGTTTCAATACACGTATGCTTCCCCGCGCTGAGTCTGTGGGCAGCTCGGATATCCTTGACGGTGGACTGACACAGAACTAATCCCAAAGAATTGGCTCAACAAGCACCATCATTATCCGCCCGAAGTGGAGGCTAGATCAGACGTCAAATCGACATCGATTCGACATACCTGCTATGCACGATTCCTCACGCAGCGCGACATCACACCTGCATCATGTACACTTCGCCCTCGGTCCGAATTACACACCGACACCAACGCTGTCCAGCCTGAGCCACCCTGAGCCACCCTGTACCGGCACACACTCCCCTCAACTCACTCCCCGGCCAACCTCTCAGCACCTGACCAATCGCCACATCCCAGTCAACTTCCAGCCTTGAACTCACCAGAAACTGCACCTCCCCATCATCATTCCCCATACCTAGCCCCATCGACCCCGTTCCCTCCCCTCCCAGTCTCACATCACCAAGACCGCCCGAGACACACACGGCCCCTTCCACCATCACTCAACGCGTACATCACCGGCACCTCTCCCACATCCGCGCACCCCGCAGACCCGGCGCCAAAACCCGTGGAATGAACTCGCGTGAGGAGCAAGGGTAGTGTTACTAGTGTAGACTGGGCCGGCGTGGAATCGAAGGGCGTGGAATTCTATGACCACGCGTTATAACTTGTGGGTAGGTATGGACAGGGCTACGGCCGGGGTTTGGGGGCGCATGCCGCCGCGCGTGTGGAATGTGCGGGTTGGGAGTGGAGGAGGGGTTGTCTACGGGGTGGGTATAGTGAGAGGTTGGCACATTGGATGGGAGTACTTTGTATTTGGCTTCAGAGTAGCCGGAGCAAGGTAGTGATGATTCGTCAGGCTCTGAAGATTTGGTGAAGGGATGCGGTGGGGAGAGCGTGTCTGCGTGTTCGTTCACGGCGGTAGCAGTATTGTAGAAACCATATGTATTTCTTGCTCTCCTGACTCGTTCCATCATCTGCAGTCATTAAACAGAACAGAATAGAACAGAACAATCCAGAACAGCCGTAACCTCGCTAATGCTATATGCCTACGCCGCACGCGCCAAACAAGAATCCGACCCAAACAAGTGACAGTAACGAAATGATACGTGCAAAGAACATCCGCAAGCTCTTCTTCCCCGAACCCAATGGTCCTGAATTATAATCTCGATCCAAAGAGAATGACTCGATCCAATAGAATGGCGTCCAGCCGAGAAGGTTTATACATGCGTTGAGCAAGGTGAGTGTGTGTTGCGAACCCAAAGCCTAGCTCAATCAGCCGAGTGCGCAGCACTGCGACGTCGCTGTCGCCGCCAAAACCGTAATCTCAGTCTTTGTAGAACCTACACCGAAGCGAAGAAGCATGTAAGTGAATGTCCACCATGGGAGCATAGCAATGAGTATCGATATGCGATGATAATAGAGAAAGTGCTTAGAAAATCATCGATCGAACCTGGTCTCGACGGCTACTGCTGCTGCCGGTGTTGGGCTGCATTTGTGTCTGCGGCCTTGGACGCGGTGCTGGTGCAGGCGCCATACGAGGATCGCGCTCCTTCGGTGGTGGCGTTGGCGCAAATGACTGCGTACGTGCGTGCGCTGGTTTCACAGGGCTTGTTGGTGTCGATTTGCTGTATACCTCGTGGGACTGTGTGCGCCCATGAGAGGGTCGACGGTTGGCGGTCGGGTTAGGCGCGCCGGACTGCGACTTAGGCGGCTGCGACTTCTCCTTGCGCTCCTTCTCAAGCACCATGTGGGTCCAAGCCTTTCCAGAGGCGATGTCCTTCCCGACACACTCAGACAGAACCTTCATCCAGCCTTCCTTCTGATCGCGATCGCTGGCGTAGAAGTCGATGGCTTCGCCATTGGCAAAGCGAATACGGAAGCCCTCTTCGACAAACATGTAACCCTCCTCGTCTTCAGCAAATGCAGACTTGCGACGACCTCCAGACTTGGTAGAAGAGGGCTGCTTGAGTTGACTCTTGTCATCCAGCAGCTTCGTTGCCTTCGCGAGGTTGATGACAGCACGTCGCTGCATTGTTGTCTCGTGGAATGCGTACAGCTTCGTTCCATCAAGACGGAAGAAACGACGACGCCAGTATGGGCAATCACCACCTTGCTGACTCAGATGACCCTCCCAGGTCTTCCCCTTTACCTCCTCAGCTTCCTTAAGCTCACGAATGCAGGCGTTCAGGCTCTTGGGCATGTCGTCATCAGTTGCGTTCTTTGGCTTGGGAACGTAGAGAAGCTGGACGGTAAGCTTGCCGACGCGGTAGGGGGGTCGTCGGACGACACCACCACGCTTGCTCTTGACACTGCTCACGCCGCTGTCATCAACAGCCCATTCGTTGAAGCAAGGAATGTCGACAGTGAGAGGACGTCCGTAGGCTTGGTTCTCGTAGTTGCCGAGGCAAACGTAGGCTCGTGCAAAGGATCCATCCTGACCGACCAGATCGTGCAGAAGGTCCCACGCAGTGGCCTTCTGGTTGCGCTTGGCTGCAGCCTGAGCTTCCTGCTGCTGCTGGAGAGCTAGACGGTCAGCCTCTTCCTGAGCTCGTCGCTCCTGTTCCTTGCGCTTCTTGGGAGACGAAAGGAAGTTACGGAAGGTAGATCCAGATGTCTTCTTGGTAACAACCCTTGGTGCTGCAGCAGTGAATACCTCAGGTTGACGAGCTGGGGGCTCAAGCTTTGTCTGAAGGGTGAGCTGGAATTCGAGGTCGTCGAGCACAACGAGCTCAAACTCTTGTCCGATTGGGGCCGAGTGTCCAAGCTCGAGCCACGATGTTGTGACACAGTGCAGACCGTTGTCGAGCGTTAGTTGGAACCATGTGCGTTCAGCTGCAAGGCGATGTTAGCGTTGCGTTAGTTGTGGTGTCGGCACACTTACTCTTGGGTAGCGGTAGGTCGAGATCCTTAACGCCTACCACCTTGACGAAGACACGACCACGCTCTTCACCATCTTCGAACTCGTCATCACCTTGTTCATTCACGGCATCCAGACCAGCAGTGACGGCAGACTCCTGTCCTGGAAGAGGCGGCGCTACACCTGATGTGCGAGGCTTACGAGTTCCAGATGCTGTCCGGAGGCTCTTGCGGCGGGACTTGCCGTTCCATGGCTCAGTTGTCCATGCCTGCTTACTTCCGCTGACGACGCGACCGGGTGCTTTGGCAACACGCTCGCCAGTCGCAGGATCAGCCACCGCAGGGGTCTCTGTCGCTCGGGCTTCGTCACTGTACTGTCGGCTGCTGGCCACGACTACCTTGGTGTTCTCTCGCATCATGTAGCCCTTCTGTTCGGGTGTATTAGCGGGACTGAACGAACACGTAAATCCTTCCTCTGACATATGAGCGGCTGCATTCGGTTGTGCAGCCACAGATGTTGGGAATCGAGCAAAGCTGGGTATAGGAAAGAGGGGTCGTACCTTCTGAGATTCAATAATCTTGTCGAATTCGTTGTCGAGACCGAAGCTGAGGTCGTTCTCATCGTCACCCAGGTCCAGATCAAGCATGCGCAACTCTGAGTTGAGACTGAGCTGTGAAGAGTCGTCATCGACGTGGCCAATCTCGAAGTTGAGAGATTGACGCTTGTCACTCCGCTCTGGGATCGGAGGAGGATAAGTGCCACTGACTTGTCGGCGAGTGGCTGCCATGTCGATCTCGTCAGGAATGAGGGACGGACGGGTCCTCAATTTGTGCCCACCAGTGCCTCGGATAGTAGCCTCACGCTGTGGTACCTCTTCATCAGAGTCGACCTCAGGTGGTGAGATGCCAACTGGATGTTGAATGACCGAAGCCGGGCTGCCAGGGTCAGAGCTGACGAGCTCTTCCTCAGCGCCCTCAGTGGCATCGGGAGTGTCAGGACGTTGAATGAAGTCGCGCATAGCCTCTAGCTTGGGAGCTGTATCAAGAGGACTGGGCGCAGTTGCGAAAGAGGCCTTAAGAGGGTCGAGACTCAGATCCATCGACTGCTCTCGGTCGAAATTGGCAAAGAGTTCGTCCTGTCGAGCCTTCTTCTCGGCTGCCGAGGGAGAGTCAGCAACGACAGTGGGGGTTGGGGGGCCGGAGCTGTCGATGGTACTCTGTGACGTTGGCTGCTCCTCGGGGTGGTGCTCTTCGGGCTGTTCAACAATCGGGGCCTTTGTCGGTGTTGCCACCTGCTGCTCGAGTTCCTGGTAATCCTCCTCATCTGGCTGTGACGAGTACTGGCTTATGCTGACGTCGTCTGCGTGATCAACATCGCTATCGTCCTTAATGGGGTGGCGGATGACGGAACTGTCAGAGCCTTCGCGCTCGAAGTCCTCACGACCGTATGGATCATCATCATGGTCGTCCAGGTGAGAGATTGCCGAGCCAT
This sequence comes from Didymellaceae sp. YAFEF048, assembly GCA_032595095.1. Classification (NCBI taxonomy): domain Eukaryota; kingdom Fungi; phylum Ascomycota; class Dothideomycetes; order Pleosporales; family Didymellaceae; species Didymellaceae sp. YAFEF048. Next base: position 190,165 of record JAVISA010000020.1, on the reverse strand, counting down.
CAACGTCATGATACGCGTCAAGGACGCTGTCGGGCTCGAACTCGTGAACAGCCCGTGTTTGGTGTGCGGTTTCATCGAAGTTGGACGAACATTCGCGCGAGGGGATGGGAACATCAGGATCGAGATCAGCGAGATCGCCATAGCTACGCTCGTGACTTGACTCAGCGTCGTAGGCGTAGTTGTCCTCGTGGTCATCAAAGTTCTGGCTCTTCACTCTGCGCAGAATGGACTCGCGAGAGATGCGAGGAATGGAAGGGTCTTGCTCGTTGTCAGCAGTCAGTACTGACATGTCGTCATCCATCTCATCGATGTGCACTTCTGTCTCAGTGGTGATGGTCTTGTGATGATCATCCTGGGTAGGCGTCGAGGAATCACGACCACGGCCGGCGTCAAAGTTCATGAGACGTAGTCTGTCCTCCAAAGACATGGAGCTTTCGCGCCTACTCATAAGGTCGGCCTTGGAGAAACCAGAAACGGGAGGCAGTTGAGGTAGGGATCGCGATGTATCGCCATGGCTGGAGCCGGGTCGGTTCAGATTCATTCCAGGAATGGGCGGAAGTGGTCTTGGTGAGCCTTCAGAGCCGTGCCGCGAGCCACTTGCAGCGCCGTTGGGCTGTGCTCCCGCGGTGGGGCTGGTCTCGCGACCTTCAAAAACATCATCGTAAAGATCGGTCAACGATGCGTTTGCATTGTCTGGGCTGACATGGCGCCAATCCTCAGGAAGAACGACCGGTGTCTTATCAGTGTCCTCCAGCGAGGCGTCGAAGCTGTCAGCGTCGTCGAAGCTCATCTCAGATTCTTCATCCGTCTCCACATAACTACCCTCTCGCGATCCGGATGCCGCCGAAGGGTCGGGTGTGACCAACTCGTACTCTGTGATGGTGGGTGGAGCGGCGTCGAAGGTCACACTCTTAGCATGGCGGCGCAGAGCGCGAGGGGTTTGGTGCGTCATCTCATCATCTGACGAAACGGCACTCGAGTCGGGAAACTGGGGCGAATTGTAGCGACCGTGGTTGACCAGGGACGACTTTGTGGGAGAGGCACGGCCAGCCGAGGATGATGGGCGATCTTTGGTTGGAGAAGAGAAAGGCGAGCCGAAGGTGGATTGTGTGGGCAACTTCGCAGGCGATGTCTGAATGGAGCTGAGCACAGGGACACTGTTCATGCTCTCGCCTCGGCGGTGGTAGTTCTTCTCTGGCGAGGCGTCGTGCTGGCGCAGCCCGCTGAGACCAGCGCCGCCAAAGGCATTGCCCTGGATCTGTGTGCTCAGCGGTCGCCCCGCAGCCAACGGTCGATCCAATGGCTGGACTAATGTGGGATCGTAAGTGTGCATCTGCTCCTTTGCGAAGATACCGCTGTTCTTCACACGCGCCTGCTTCTTCAGGTTCTCAATCGAGTTGCGCTTGGGTGAGAGCGGCATTTGCGTGTCCTCGCTGAAGCTATTCTCTGCGTTCTCAAAGCGGTCACGTGGAGAGTTGGTGTGCTCTTTCCAAAACAGGCGAGGGCTGTTCTGGAAGGGCGAAGAGCCCAAAGGCGAGGATTCCTTGTTGAGGTACATGCGCTGGTGGTTGGTTAGAAGCTGTGTAAACACAGCGCGCGGCAGGCGCACGCGGGCGGTTAGCGAAGGGGCGGGCGGGCGCGTACCTTTGTCGTCTGGTCGAAGCTAGGAGAGTTTCTCCTGCGCTCACCAGAACCGATCTCTGAAAGTGGGCGGCTGCTTCCCTTTACGGGCGAGGCAGTCGGCGTCTTGTTTATGCGCAGCGGCGACACCTGCACGTGTTAGGAATGACGCGTTCATGGGGGCAGCCCGAAGCTTACCGCTTCGTTGTGAGACATGTTGGGCTCGCGGGCGCTCCTACGGGAAGAGAAGGGAAGACTGCAGCACGGCTAGGTGCTTTGCTGGAATGCTTGCGAAGAATGGCGGCGCCCTCGAGGCGGCGGTGTGTGTAGTGCGGGCAGGCGGGAGCAGGCCGTCAACAAGGCGCGGGCAAACAACAATCGATAAGGATGCGCGCTCAAGGCGAGTGTGCGCGAACAAAGAAGCGAAGGGACAGACGCAGCGCGAGCGCGTTGTTGATGTCGTGGGCGAGAAGAAGATCGGGCAGCGCGTTTGAGATAAGGCACTTGTATGCGTGGATCGGCCGGGGTCAATCAAGGCAGTATGTCAACAGCGTGTGGAGGAAGTTGCTAGGGGAACCGACACCCAACCGTTCGGCAGCTCCACTCTAGATCGCGCCATGTACCCGCTGGCGCGCCAAAAAGTCGCCGCGCACGTGAGAGCCAACGGTAAACGGTGCATGAGATACGCTGATACGGGAGATCTCTATCGACGTGCATAGTGTTTGCTGATTCCTTCCCGACATTGCCATGCTGCGCTCGGCCACCCGTGTCTGCGCCCTCTGCGAGGCCCACTCGCTGCTGGGGCCCGCGCCGCGAACTGCTGTTTCCGCCGCCCTGCAAACTCGTCTGTACTCGCAAGTGCAGAGCGAGCGAAATGACCGCACCCGCTCGTCGCTGCCCCCACGATCACGCCCACCCCCTAGAGACCGCGATGGCCCCTCATACTCCCGCGCAGGCCCTCGAGGGGATCGTGAAGGCGCCTCCTTCAACACACGACTAGGTGCACCCAGAGGGCGAGGTCGCGACAATGACGCCGAGCGCGCACGACAGCGTCCCACGTATGGCCGCGACACGCTGCAGCTGTCAGGCTCTGTTGGCCGCTCGGCTGGCGACAAGCCCAAGAGGAAGCCACGCGAGCCTTATTCGTTCCTCAACAAGACCAAGGCGCCGGCAATGCTCGAGCGAGAGCGAGAGCGGGCAGACGACAGAAAAGAGGCAGACCGTAGCAAGAACCCACGAGGGCGCGACGGCGACAAGAGGAGAACCAAGTCTGAAGCGTTCCATGCCCTGAAGATGCAGCGCTCGCTCCACGAGATCCCTTACGCCTCGCGCAAGGCCGTCAAGGGCAAGCTCGACCAGTACGATGCCTTCGACAAGTTTCCGCTGCTGGACACCGTCCAAGCAGCCGTCAAGGACGCTCTGCCCGACCTCGAGTACCGCAACCCCACGCCCGCCCAGGCTGTCGCCATTCCAGCCCTGCTCGGTCTGCGCAAGGAGAAGCGGACGAGGGGCGCTGCCCCCAAGCCCACGTCAGGACTCGAAGCCTTCCTGCTCGCTGCCGAGACCGGCTCCGGCAAGACGCTTGCTTACCTCCTTCCCACTCTCGATGCCATCAAACGTGAAGAAGCACAGGAGAAGGAAGAGGAGGCCGCCGCTGCCACAATCGCCGCTGACGAAGCTGCTTCCAACCAAGTTGCCAAGCGCAATGACATGTTCGATGCCCCTGAGCCCAGCGTCAACAAGGCCGTCGACCCAGCTCGCCCTCGCGCCATCATCCTCGTGCCGTCCGCCGAGCTTGTAGCTCAGGTCGGTGCCGTTGCAAAGTCGCTTTCACACACCATCAAGTTCCGCGCTGCACCCATCAGCGCGAAGATGAGCGCCACCGTCATCCGCAACCGACTGTTCAACGAGAATGGTGTCGACATCGTCATCAGCACCCCTCCATTGCTAGCAAGCATCGCCGAATCGAACCCCAACATCCTCGCCCGCGTCACGCACCTGATCTGTGACGAAGCAGACTCCCTCTTCGACCGCTCCTTCAAGCCCTCCACGACCGAAATCCTCGACCGCGCTACCCCATCGCTGAAGAAACTCGTTCTCTGCTCGGCCACCATCCCTAAATACCTCGACAAGTTCCTCGCCGACAAGTTCCCTGATATGATGCGCCTGGTAACACCGAACCTGCATGCTATTCCACGTCGTGTGCAACTCGGTGTTGTCGACGTGAACAAGGAGCCCTACCGCGGCAACAAGCTTCTCGCATGCGCCGACAGCATCTGGCAGATCGGCAAGTCATCGTCCGAGTATAACGACGAAGAGGGCAACGAGAAGGTTTCCACCAAACGTATCCTTGTCTTCGTCAACGAGCGTGAAGACACCGAGGCCGTCGCTGAGTACCTCTGCAAGAAGGGCATTGACGCCCTGGCCTTCCACCGCGACACCGACCCTGTGCGCCAAGCTAAGACCCTCGCCAGCTTCACCGATGGCTCCATCAGTCCCAGCTTCGGCCAGAAGAAGGACATCGAGGCCGAGTCTGAGAACCCTGCCTCCACCCCTGCTAGGACTCTGCCCAACACAAAGGTTATTGTCACCACAGATTTGGGCTCCAGGGGTATCGACACCGTCTCCGTCCGCCACGTCATCCTCTACGATGTCCCCCATACTACTATTGATTTCATCCACCGTCTGGGTAGGACAGGTCGTATGGGCCGCAGAGGCCGTGGTATCGTGCTGCTTGGTGCGGGCGATCGAGCTGATGTAGTCAAGGAAGTTAGGGAAGCTATGTTCAGAGGCGAAGCGCTGATTTAAGCGCGTCGCTATGCAATCTGTGTATATTATAGAAATATGTGTTGTATGATACGCGAGTTATGGGCATTTCCTGGCGTTGGGACAGATGGGTAGATACCACAAAAGTGTAGAATGTACAATATGACCGCTCATCTTATTCAACATTGCCTGCCGTGACAATCAACAGACGGTCTTCGTTTTGGCCCATCCTGACCTTGCTACATGCTTGTAATACCGTATTCGAACTTGTGTTACTAATTACACTCAGATACAAAAAGTGCGTCTCCCTCAACATCAATTAGAATCATTATGGCATACCGTTCTTCTCTAGATTATGCACAGCACCATCTCCCACAAACAGATACTCTCACAACGTCCCACTCACACCACCGAACCCCCTACAACAATAGTCCACCAAACACACCCGCCGCAACACCCACCAATCCACCACCACCAAGCATTTTATTCCCCGCCGCCGCACCCGTAGACAAAGGCGTCGCAGGCGCCGACGAGCTCACTGGCCCAGACCCCGACCCCGACATCTGCGCACTCGACCCCGGCGCTGGCGTCACGCTCACCGACGCACTCGCACTCTGCGTCGCCGACCCGGTCGCACCCAACTTCTCCGCGCCCGCCGTGACCGTGACAACCAGACTCCCCAGATCAGTGGGCCCGTACGTCTTCGTACTGCTCCCCGGACTCATCGCCTCTGCTCCCGTCGCGGACTCTTTGCACACAGGCCCCGACCCCGACCCCCCGGTACTGGTAGTCGCAGCAGGCACAGCGCAGTCCCTGGTCATGGTGAAGTCTTCCCCCGGCTCGAGCGAGAACGCCACGTTCCAGGTGCTGGGGCCGGAGATGAGCGTGTGACCGTAGAAGAGGCCGCATTCGGGGGTCAGGCAGTGGAGTGCGAGGGTGGTCGCGGTGGGGTTGGCGGAGATGATTGAGGCGCCGACGGACTCGAAGGATGGGGCGCCGGTTTCGATGTAGGGGAGGGTGAGGGTGGTGGTTTGGGCGGTTGTGAGGGCGGCCAGGGTGAGGAGGGTGGTGAGGTGCATAGTTGATGAGGACATGGTGTGTGGGTGATGGACCGCGTGGTCGTGTGGTTGATGTGTTTGGAACGTGTCGTGCGTTTACAGGCGTTGTCTTGGAAGTAATATGGATTGAAGAGCGAGTGACTGTGCTTCTGTAAGGAGAGCGAGGGTGTCTGATAGCGAACACACCAAGGCGATGAGGAGTGGATCATATATCTCTTCCCCCCGAGTCATGGTGTTTCCACGATGGTACGCCTGACGGATAACCCGTGCCTTATTGAAGCTTGCCGACTCTGGTGCCATCCCGCGGCGCTAGTACTTGATGCTTAATCAACGACCGGGCAAAGCAGGGCGCCAATAGCGAGCTTATTCATCGTCCTCCGCAGTCCCTAGATTGCGATTCCTCCAGTTTATTTCCCATTCAGCTCTTCACTCGCCGGATGTTGCGGCATGGGATAAGGGGTATTCCAAAGTTGTTTGACGCAGCCCTTGAAAGACAGTTCGAACTGATGGTCTGCGATTCTGGGTATGACCCCCAGATTTGCTCGTTCAGAGTACCTTCACACATATCAGTACTGCCAAGTTTCAATGCTGCTTACACGTCTCTATATTTACTACGCGACTGTCTGGGCACTGCTGTGTAAGCTTTTTCAATCTAAATCAAAACAAATACTCATGAGTAAGCGATCTCAATTGGCTAGCTGGACCTGGGACGGGCGCAGTAAGGTACCGATACGGGACGTTACATGTGGCGTTCGAGGGGAGCACTTAGCCGTTGTCGCCCCAACCTCATCGTACAGCGGTGCTGCTGCTGACGTGCTGAGATGGCGGTCAGAGTCGCGCGCTTCATATTGAGTTGAGGCTGTGATGCGATCCAAGTATAGTGAAGAATACGAGGATGCGTCGTTCTTTCCGTGCCCACGGTCTTGCTGGGGGATCTTCTGTGTAGGTGACCGCGCTAGAGACTAGCTTCCGTCTGCGCTGCAGCTGTTCGGCCCTCTTCTGCCACTTACCTAGCGCATGTCTTGCACCGTCGACATGCCATCTGCCATAACGACTGCAATTCTTTCCTATTTAATTGTTTGGGATCACGCGTATTACGGGGAGCAGACTCTAATGAACTTTTTCCATAGAATCGAAACATGTACAAGACACCATGCGCGCTAAAAAAAAATACAGCGTAGCGACCTAATCCATCACCTCTCAGTCCAGATTTGAGATCGCCCAATGAGGCCAGGTTTCATCCTGCCTCGGCCTGCTCGCCAGATTGCGATCCTCGATGTGCTCGCTCAGCGGCAGATCTTCATGCTGACTGCGTTCACCCATGCTCACGCTACGAGCCTGGATCGTCCGGGCGAAGCCCATCGTCTGCTTCTTCCACTCATGCCTGCCGACCTTGCCCTCGATCATATCGGCTAGGATCATGGCGTCGAAGCACGCCTGGCTGGTGCTGGCGACGGTGTGTGGACGGAAGCCTGCCAGAGCGTCACCTATCAAGATAACGCGACCGTCAAGGAACTCGTTAGTCGGCGAGATTACGTCTGTGACGGCTTGGACGAAGGGCTTGTCAGTCGAACAGACGAGCTCTGCGAATTGTGGTGGGAGCATCTCCCGTGCGATGTCCCGTTGTTTCTCCCAGGCTGTGGGGTTGATCTTGCCAGGTGGCAGCGTGATGCGGTGGTACTTGCCATCGACATCTGTCATGAGCTCGCGAAACTCTGCTGACTTGTCTGTCAAACCGCGCGGTCTGGTGTTCTTGTAGTACACAAAGTTGATGAGCCGTTTTCCAGGCTCCAGCGTTCCGTTCTCGCCAGGGATGAGATATGCCAGAATCTGGACGCCAGGGCAGTGGAAAAATGTAAAGCGCTCTTTGAAAACCTCCAGGGTCTCTGCACTCACAAGGTCCTCACGGATAGTCCCTCGAAGTGCGACGTAACCGGCGTACTTGCGCTCCACACCAGGAGAGAAGATGGAGCGGATCGTAGAGCTGGGACCATCGGCACCAATTACCAGATCAGCCTCCATAGACCCCCTCACGTTGTCGCTCGTTTCATACTCGACGACGAGCTTACCACCTTTCTCCTTCATCTCCCACAGACCTGTGACTCTGTGCCCGTGCATGTGCTTCACTGTAGCGCTGCTGTCTTCGGCTGTCGGTACTTCACAGTACGCACTCTCCAAGCCATCGACGTTCGCACGGAGTATATAGTAGGCGAGGTCCCAGCTCGTCATATTCTGCTTCATGTCCTCCTTGTGCACGACTTTACCAGTCTTGTCGAGATACTGTCGGCGCAGGCTGGGCACGGCCAGCTCATGCTGACTTCGATCATGCTCTTTGAACAGAGCAAGAGTGTCTCCTCCTGCGACAATTCCAGCTCCCTGATTGTCCAAGACTGGGTGTGGATTTCGTTCCAGTAAAGTGATCGAATGGGCATGCGGTGATGGAAGACGCTTGAGAGCAAGGGCAGTCGCAAGTCCGCCCAGAGACGCTCCTATCTATGGAGTGTCAGTCTTTTGCGATGACGTAGCATTGTCGGATCCTGCGAGCAGAACCAAGCTCACAACTCACGATGCAGATATCAAGTTTCGATGTTGTCGCATGAGGAAAGCCCTCGGACCGACGAATGCTTGACCCCATATCGGTCCGCGGGCACGATTGCAGGAGGAACAATGCATTTCCTCAGATCCAACCAGTATATCTTTTCAACTGATCGGCACCCCATGTCATCAATTCTTGTTCAGACGAGTTGAGTTGTTCCAGAGAACCTCGATCGATGCACAACCAAACATGGCTCCTGGATCGCTTGGTCTGGATCGGCACAGCGGAATGCTACAAGGCGGAAAGTCCAGGCCGTGGTTCACCCCACATGCCACGCGCGCCTTCGACAACCGCAACTGAACCGAGGATGCCCTGCAGCGGGTCCTGGATAAGCTTATTTTAACCTTAGCACCCGTGTCCCGCAATTTCAAGTGAAATCATATCGCAACGATGGCGAACTTGACCAGAGGCCTGGTGGCGGTACGTCATAATAGGAAGAAATGTACAGATATGTGGCAATGACTAAATCTGACCCAGATTACGGGAGCGAATGGAACCATAGGCTACGCATGCGTCGTGTACGCCCTGCAGACTGGATACCGGGTACGGTGTATTGTTCGCCGTGAGGACGCAATTGCAACAATCAAGTCTGGGCCTTCTGTGCAGCAGTACCTCGAGCAACTCGAATTCGCCGTGGTTTCTAACAACGCTAACCCCGGCGCATACGATGATGCATTCTCCGGCGTCAAGTACGTCGTCCACATCGCAGGCGTATGGCCCCTACCAAATCTCCACCCTGACAACGAAATCTATCACCCCTTCATGCAATCCATGAGAAACGTGCTCTCATCCGCAAAATCCTCTGGAACAGTTTCCCGTGTCGTCTTCACCCAAGCCGGAGCCGGCCTGGTCGACTCAGAACTCGGCGACACCTACGGACAACGCATGACACAAGTCCTCAACGAACACGTCTCCGTTAACGCCGAATCCCTCACCTACCTCCCCCCGCTCAGCAGCCCACACCAGGCCTACTGTGCCGCCAAGGCCCAGTGCATGGACTACCTGGACCGACTGCATCGTAGTAACACCATGCCATTTTCGATTGTGCAGGTTATTCCAGGGACCGTGATTGGAACATCAGACTTCGTGAAAACTGCGGATGAGGCGAGGATAGGCATGGATCGGCAGACGCGGGCGTTGATGTTTGATGATAACACACCCAGATATGCGTTTGGGTTTGCGCACGTGAGCGACTGTGCGAGGGTGCATGTTGAGGCGCTTGACGAGAGAAAGGTACCGGCGCAGGACCTTCCGCCGTGGTTTGTGGCTGCTGCGACTACGGAGGAGGGGTTGGATGGATGTCAGGTCTGGGAGAAGGCGGTGGGCATGGTCGAGCGAGAGTTTCATTCTGAAGTCGAGAAGGGAATGTTCAAGATTGGGAGGAACAGGGTACCGACTAACATCCCGTACCGTGTAGACTCGAGAGCGACAGAAAAGATGCTGTTGGGAGGAGATAAGATCAGGGGGCTGGAAGAGTCTGTGAAGGAAGTGGCTCGTTGGTATAGTGAGCTTGCTACCAAAGAGGCTTAAGAGCAATAGGTATCATGGAAAAGTGCAGGTCTATCCAACACCGCGGAGACACTATATATATGCCAACTAACTCTACCACTTGAAAGACTCTTCGAAATACTCAATGCCTCTATATCCATCCGCAAGCATCTGCACGCTGGCCTTGCGCGCCTCATCTGCCATTCTAGCAGGCCCGCACGCCACAACAGCAAGAGCATGCTGCCCGGCGTCCTCCGCAGCTTCCTCGACTGATGAACGCACATCCGGCCTACCAACTACAATCGACACGCCCCGTGGCGTCTGCTTAGGTATATCGTCCTTGTGCTCGACATCTTGCGTGACGTGTACTTCAAGCGTGCAACGCTCGTCTCCCAACAAAAGCTTGAATTCTTTCAGCATTGATGTCAGGAAGGCGTGTTCTCTGACAGCCCAGACGATCTTCACGCTTTGAACGGTTGAGTCGGAGCCGAGCAGGTGCGCAAGATGGGACAGAACGACCGCTATCCCGGTGCCTCCGACGATGAACAAGATGTTCTGGTACTCGCGCAGGGGCACGCTGTGCCCGTAAGGCCCCTCGATGTTGACACGGAGGGTTTTGGGTCTGGAGAGGCACTGATTTTTCAGACGTGACGTGAAGCCATCGTATGGACGGATGAGATACACCATTGATGGTGTCGAAAATTTTGCAGACTTTGGTGCAAGGAGCGCATCAGACTCGGAAGACGACGATGAGGTTGTGCGATGTGTGGACGGTCTGGACGACACTGGCGAGAGGGGTATGTGTTCGTTTTCCTCTGGGGAGCTGATGTATGCCAGTGTGAAAGGATGGTTCTGGTGAAGGTACAGGGGATCGTTCAAGACGTAGATGTAGTAGTATGTCCCTGGCTTAGGGGCAATCTTGTTTCTGAGCATGGGAACGTCCATGCGAACCAAATTGGAGATGGGATCGTAACTGACGATAGCCTTGGTATTCCAGAATTTCCAATCGAATGCCAGGATGCGTAGACCGCGAAGCAATCGGTCAAAGATCCAGATGTAAAGACATGGCCAGATGAAGATGTTCCATTCGCCGTTAGTGAAGATCTCGACATGATAGTACATAGACCAGAGGGCTGCGATGGACAAGGCTATGTGCGTCACCAGGAAGACCTCATAGTGGGCACGACGGATGCCGTAGAACGAGAAGGCCAGCAGTAGAGACATGGCAATGGTGGCCAACTCGCCATTCCAGAAGTAGTGTTTCTTCCAGTACCTGAGGAACTCAGTAAAGCCACCGCCTGTATCGCGTTAGCTTTCCTGCGGCCAATATGCATATCAAGATTCACTAACTGCCCATAATCATCAAAGTATATCCAAGACTGTGCACAATAGCTTGCAGCGTCGCTACTCTTGCGACCCACCTGTGGAACGCATTGTAGGTGCCAAAGCCCCAGCCAGTCAACCACATCAGCACATCGTTACGCATACCGAAGAGCCACACCAGTGGAAAATTAGCGAGTGAGATGATGCCTGTCCTATCAGACACATATCGAAAGAGCTGATCGGATTTGTTTGGCCAATATAGATTGCGATCTGTCAATCGATAGTCTGTACAACACAATATCGTGTTGAGGATGACGAAGGCGGCGATTGTAAACGTCTGAGCGCGGGGCGGTATTGTGCACCAACCGAGAGGCCTTGAGCAGCGGTCACCGAATGCAGCAGGTATTGTGAGGTATCGCTTCAGCCAAGTGTGTGGTACGCTTAAAGGACTATGTTGGTTTTTCGTTCCTGTATACTCATCGGTGGGTACCGCTTGATAGTCTCTGCTCTTGATGTTGTTGATCAATGCAAGAATACGGGTGCCAATGCCGAATGAAATGACAATGACCCAAAAGTAGTACATGTACCAGCCGTAAACGAGATGGATATCATACTCGTAGAACGCAGCGTCCTAGATACTTTAGCAGACTACAATACTACTGGGATGAAACTGCCTACTAAAGTTGTAAATGCTCTCTCAAAGAAGTCTTCCTCAGTGAGCACGGTAGTATTCAAGACTGGCCATTTGACGGCCTCCTCTGCAGTATGTCTTGGCAAACGCGCTCTATCTTCCGGAGTCCAGCCGTTGACGACGTCGCGGAATGAGGGCAACGTGACACCCGCGTGCTCATCGCACCACTCACTACTCTCGGCAATGTATTTCGGAACCTCCCCATCGTCCAAGGTGCAGAATTCGTCGAAACATAGGTACAGTGAAGTGATCCTCAACTGGCTTCGGCATTGCCGGACTTTTCGGGAAAGCCACGGATCTGTGTCGTTGAACGTCGCATAGTTAAGTGTAAGCTCGCAAGCCTTGGGGCACCATTTGCCTGTCCTTGTCGCACTGGCTACATTTGCGAGGCTTAGGGCGAATGAAAATATGCACCAAGCGACGTGCATAGGGTAGGGGAAGAGGCGTGAAGCGTGGTGTTGCAGGAAGAGATAAGCGGGGGAGAAAATCTGATAAGATCGGAGCGCACGTGGCACTGTTGGCGGCCGCCTGAGCAGCCTAATGACTCCTGACTCCCCACCACATAAAAGGTTGGGTTCATAGTCGAAACCGCCTTCTCAGTTCCGCTGAAGTCGGATCTACAACTCTTGCCTGCTATGCTCTTAGATTTACCCGTCGAAATACTGGTGCACATAGCAGGGTATGCGCTCGAGCAACGTCCGGCTGCAGGAATCCCCCACATACGCCTTCATCTTGGGGAGCATAAGCCCGACTATAGCTCTTCTAAAAATCTGGAGCTACTTCTTGTATGCCGGAAGTTCTATTCAAATCTCATGCAAGTAGCATACAACAAGACGAGGTTCACGCTATGCAGTGATAACGATCGAGCACTCGCCTTGCTTCGTAGTCTTCCAACCTACAAAGTGCAAAGCATCCGAAAGCTTGCGTTCGAGATTACACCTTGCCGCTTCAACTTCGGCGACTTCCTCTTTGAGACACCGCACTTACGACTGGATGAGCTTGTGCTCTTCTGTCGCTATCTTTGGGCCGAGCCGAGCTGTTCCTATGCTGACGTTGTGTCGCTCCTACATTGCCTGCCAAATATCAAGGTGATCAAGTTCGTCTTGTACGCGAAACAGGAGCAACGGAACTTAAAGGACTATTGCAATCTGGTCAAGGCGGTGATTAAGGCAGATCATCGGCAAAGATATGAAGCCTCCAACGCGCCCATTGAAGTGGCTCCCTGGTGGGACATAAGTCTCAATGCCCAGAACAACGTCATCACATTCAAATCTCAAAAGCCTCCGCCAATTCTCCCAAAGGAGGATTACATGGTGCTAATGAAGACCAAGTGGGCTACCTGTATGGAGGTAAGATCGAAAGTGAGAGGCTGGAAGTCCGACTCTTGGCTCAATGACGAATTTTCTATTCGCTAGCACGCGCAACATCTTAACCTTGAGGTAGGATCCTGTATTCCATAACCATAAAAACTAAAATAACTCACAAGACGAAGTTCAGAGGCATCTAGGAGTGCCCCAGAAGCTTTTCCGCGCTTCACCTACGTCTACATGAGCCAATTGGATTCAATTCTGTAACCCACACATAAGTCAGAGGATAAAGTGGGCTGAGACCAGGCGCATAGAAGCAGACGCCACAGCGAACGTGCATCTGAGACAGCCGTGCTTCTATTCGCAGACGAACAGAGCGCATTTAATCGGCTCAAGGATCTTAGAGCAAACTCCTGCTGCCGTGGATCTGCTCGGCTAGTTTACACATCGTCGTGTACTACGCATCAGTTCGCACCATTCTCGATGTCCACGGCCTGGCCGGTTTACAACTTTCACCGGCTTTCATATCCTCTCTGAACTCATCTCTTATCTAGCAAACCGTTCTCCTCACCAACTCTTCCTATTTGTCTTTTCGCCCACGCCTCCAGGACAAGACATAGCACAGAGCCACAAGTTTGCTACAGCATGGCGAAGCTGCATGCACGGAGCGGTCAACGGGCAGCAGTGTACGTGTGCTCGCCATTCTGTCTTACATGTTACTAAATGTCTCTGCCAGCAGGACCATGCATCGCTACCACCTGGTAGGTATATAAGCATGTCCTCACCCCGCGTAACTGTTCTGCATTACAACCAACGCAAAGCGACGATCCTGACATCTTTAAATCATCTGCCTATTCAAACTCATACCATCCATAACTCCATCTACAACACCATCACCAGCAATGACTTTCCCACCGAGCGCTTCACTCGAAGGTGCCTCACTCCCAGATGGTCTGGCGCAGTTCTCATCTGGCGCATCAGACGTGCCCATCCCCACGGCACTCATTCTCATCCCCTTACTTCTCCTCGCTTCTATCCTCCTCGGCTTCGACCCCACCACCTCTGCCATCGACCTCTTCATATTCACCTGCTGCTCTCTGGCCACCTTCTTACGCGGCACCACTGACACCACCTCTCGCCGCCGCTCCAGCTTCCACCTCGATACCCCTTATCCTCATCCCGTTCCACCCTGCTGGCGCCGCACCCTACCAATCACCAAACCCATGGTGGTCACCAAGGGCCGTCAGCTCAACGGCGAGACCTTCCTGACCATTCGCGGCCTGCCCTCCGACGTATCAGAAGCGGAGCTGCGCACTTTCCTCGAGCCGGCGTTGCAGGCAGAGTATGGGGTTCTGGAGACACCTGGTTCTTCTCTTGATAGCATCAGGGCGCAGCCTGATTCGAATTCCAGGTATCAGAGGCTGGGCTTTTGCGGGCGGTGTAAAGAGGAGGATATTCTGTGTGAATGCCCGCTTTGACCAACAAAAAACTAGATGGAGGGTTAAGATGGGATGTCTGGCATTGGGTCTTCTGTGCATATGGGGCTGAAAAGACGAGAAAAAAGGATATCACAAGGTAACGCGGAGTTTGCTTCTTACACCTTCTTATAGACAGATGGTAAATGGGTTCGACTAGCTTTATAAAACTGACCTGAGTTGCTCCTTACATTGTTCGTTCGATGTTGGTACGATGTGATGTCACGAGAAGCACTGGAGAGTGACAAACGTGATAATTTTGTTGTGAACTAACCGAACGACAGCTGATCGCTCTGTCCCCAGCATACCAGCATGATGCTAAAAGGCAGACTGGCATCTTAAAGCTTTTGCCCATTCACGATCGACCCGATTATGGTCTGACAAGTGTCATGCTGACAGATCATACTAACATCTAAGCCATCGCAATCTTGTAGGCCGAAATACCACTCATGACCAACAACGCGTAATGCGCAATCATCCACAGGGCACCATAGTACCTTCCCTTGCCACCCTCCTCACCACTCCTAGTGTAGCCGACCGCGTACACAACACGGTTGACGCTCCACACCGCGCCCAGGATAGCCGTAGCAACGGGCCACCTGAGGCCGGAGATCAACAGTGTGCCAATGACGGTGGGGTGGTTCTCGCCGAAGTTCTGGTGTGAACGCTGAGCTGAGTTGAATGCCAGCATGGCCTTCTTGGACGCAGGCGCGGCTGTCTGGACTTGCTCATACGAGGCGTATTCGAAGGGGTACGGGATCTTGGCTGCCTTGCGGAAGGCGCCTACACGGCCGCCGTGCCAGGCGCCAACGAAGAAGGTGCTGACGACTGCGCCGAGGACGTAGCTGGCGAGGATTAGTTACGTGCGGTGGAGAGAGGCGCTGTGATGGAAGGGAGGAAGGGAACAAGGCGTTTGCTGCTTGTGAAGCCAGGTGTCGACCTCAGGTTGCCGAATTGTAAGGTCTAGGGGATGTCACTTACCCATACTCGGCGGGGATGAGGTTCTTGACGAGTTCGACCATTGTGGAGATTTGAAGGGTTGCGTAGCTCGTCGCTATGATTGAATTGAGGTTGTGCTGGTGGCGATTGGAAGATGTAGTGTTGACGCTAATGCGCGACTGCGTTTTATACTAGCTCTTGCTCTTCGTCTCGAAGCTTCTGGGGAATGTTGCCAGCAACGCGTTGCTCGACGACGGACGAGTTTCGGATACGTTGGAGCGGGCCGCGGGTCCAGAGTCCCTCCGCTAGAGCTCCTGAGCTAGTCGCTCGGCCGGTCTGTGAGCACCGAAACATCTTGCTGTGCTACGCATGAGGCCATGTGGTATGTCTGTAATACTCATGCTCTACCACTGCATGAAGTCGTATTCCGCGAAGGCTGAGGAAGTGCGCTTGGCCCAGAAGATTATGTTGTGGTGATGACGTAGGCTGACTGGATGGTGCTGGATGGTGAGTTGCAGAAGGATGCAGTGCTCCTAGAAGCATAACAACAACAGACAAAAAAGTTTGCAAGCAAATAGGCCGGGGGTACACACGATATAAAGGAGTAATAGGACGGTAGTGTTGGCGTCATTTACGCCCAGCATTGCGCTGTCTTGCTGATTACTATCTTGTGTGATTACAAAAGCATGCGGGAGCTGCGGAGCTGTGCGCAAGCCGTTGGCGGAGGCCGAATCCAGAAGCCTCCAGTGCATCCATTGGGCTCTTTTCAGGTCGGAAGGACGCTGAGTGCTGGTTGTATTAATCCTGTGGATTTAGTAAAGGTCTCGCAAGACCTTTGTGTGCCCACGCGTATGGGGAAGCTGTCCTCTATGCAGCCATTCGATGCACCTTGAGCTCTTACTCGACCCTGCTGTAAAGACAAAACTCGAACTTGACACCATTCTCCTCAATCTCCGTCCCATACTCGAAAGCCTCCCCTGTGAACTCCTTAAGCTCCTCTGTGCCAGCCTTCTTCCACTTACCGCCCTCCAAATCCTCCGAGAAGTATGTATCGCACTCGTATTCCTGCTGGATCTTCGTCAACAGCACATGTCTCGCCTCCTTCAGCTTCAGCGCCTGCTCGTATATGCTCGCGCCTCCAATAACCATAACCTTATCAACCACCGTCCCATCATCGCTGCTCTGCAGCTGTGCCAAAGCATCCGAAACAGACCCAGCAACCAACGGTCCCTCAACATCCGCATCGGTGTGCGCGCTCGACGGTAGTTGAGCCTTGAATGCATCCACCGACCGCGTGATAACCACGTTAACCCGCCCCTTCAGTGGCCGGAACTTCTCAGGTATGCTGTCCCACGTCTTCCTCCCCATGACCACTGCGTTCACTCTTTGTCTCTTCGTCGCTATCTCTCCTGCAGCATCGCCTTCAGACAGGCCGATAGGATCGGTGCGCTTGGTGACGCGCGCAAAGTAGCCCATTTCTTTCCTGAGCTGGGGCCAAGGGAGACCGCCGTTCTTGCCTATGCCGAGGGAGGGTGTTGCGGCGAGGACTAGGGTAAGCGACCTTGGTGCCATCGTGGTGGGTGTTTGTGTGCTTTGGCTTTGCGATAAGGAGCTGGACTTGCTCATTGCGTGGATGTGCGGCTCTGAGGCTGAGCTGTGTCTGAGCTAAGAAGAAGTGCTGAGATCTAGCGGGACCCTGTTTTCTAGATGAGGGTTCCGTCTTGATGTTGTAAGGATGACAGGTGATCTGAGGGTTCACCGACACGACGCGGAACACAGCGGGGCTCGATGCACGTCAAGAAACACGGAATTGACGCGCTAGTGAAACGCGAAGAAACGTGATCACACGAAGACTGGTACGAAAATACTGAAGGGATTGGAATTAAGCGATTGTTGTTACCTATCCCTCCAATATTCACATGCAGGATGCTAAATATATAGTACATGGCCAGATGAGACCAACGCTACGGAAACCTTTCGCTTATAAGAGTCCAACTTTGACTGACGACCATGCCATCATCAGGCCAAGCCACATCCTCCCGTAAGCACGAAGTCGGAACAACGCCAGTAATTACACCTACAATGCCATGCCGCTAAGCTCCTGCCCGGTTCAGTAATATGAGTGATTGGCAAAGCTCATTTCATACAATACGAGCTCGTGTGCGATTTTCCAAAGGGTATACGTTAAGCTTCCCAAGATCCTGTCCGAACTCCTCCATTTGTCTCTGCGTGGGTTATGTACCCTCATTGGTTCTCTTCGTTCTCGCCTCCACTCTTTACGGGCAGCGATATTGATATCTTCTTCGGAGTACCGCCGTCCTTTCCTGAGTTAATTTGCGGCGATTTGCGGCGTAAGCTTCGCAGACTCGTAGTACTTGTGTTGCTCGATGTTGAAGCGCGGCGTTTTGGGGTTGTTGTCGATATGTTGGCAAGCAATTCGTCTTCTTCGTCTTCCTCTCTGCGACGTTTCTCTGACATGCGCTCTGGGGGCGGTTGTGTGACGACTGTGGTCTTGATGGATTTGGTTTCGTCTTTGCTTTGGCTCGGTGCTGGAGCGCCGCGCATGGCAAGCGGTATATCCATATCAACGTCTTCCTCCTCAGCATCATCGTCAGGATAGTTGACCAATGGTCGAACTGGCGAAGCTCCGTTGAGAACCGTTTTGCCTGGGGCTGCTAGCTCGTCCTCATCATCAGACGTGTTGAAGTATGCTTCCTCGTCTGCGTCAATCTCCCTCAACCCTTGACCCCATTTCCCTCCGTTGACCAAGCCCGCCGGCCTTGCAGGTGTATCGCTTTCCACACTAGTGAAGGAGTTCTCTAGCTCTTGTGTGGTCACAGGCTCTTGCATCTGGTCGTAGCGTAATATGAGGTTTTGGAACGTGTCGACGTATGTGATGGCTTGAAGTTTCTCACGATAGGTCTCGACTAGATGCTGCACAATGATCTTGATGTTTTCGCGCTTGACGAATTCGAAGAGCTCGAGACAGGCTGAGTTGAGGAGATTGTCTCGAGGCATGGTATCAAACAACACCTGTAGGATCGGCTCGAAGAGTTGGTGTTGGATGATTTGTCGGTTATGCGTTTCGTCATGGAGCGCAATGACTGTGCGGAAGTATTTGAGTGCGGCTAAGCTGCGTCAGTGGAGGTCGGCTGAGGGAACACGAAGTCCATACTTAGTTTGAGATGCTTCTCAGGACAGCTCATAAGCTGACCAACTCTGGCTGCGAGACCCTCTGAAAGGATGAAATATTTACTGCGATAAGAATGTTGGCGAATGAAGAAGCATAAAACCTCCACCAAGTGCGCATAGAGCGACACCTCTTGGATAGACAGGTCATCCACTAAACAACATTAGCTAAGTTTAAGAATGATCACACGATATACCTACTTGACTGCCTACTTTCGAGCTCTTTCAGAGGCTGGAAGAGCTTCCTTGCGGATTCGTCGTAAAAGTTTTGGATGAACGAGTCGGTTTGAGGTATCGACGGTAGTTGCCCTCTCATCTTTGCTAGAAACTCGCTATTGGTCCGACCCAACGCCTCGATCGATGCTGAGTTGGCATTCGGGTCCAGCAGAATCTTGATCGCGTCGGCCATCTGCGCCTTCACACCCAGATCAACCTCGATGAGGAGCAGCTCGATCAACGTATCCGTCAAAGGTTTCGACTTTTCTTGGATGGCTTTGAAGATATAGCTGCGAACCATCAACGCATCATGGTCGATCAAAGATACAAGTATGTCTGTTCCTGCAACACGCACAGCAGCATCTTGGTGCTTCAGTGCAAACTGGATGACGTCCAATAGGCCATTGCTGATGAAGTTCTGGTACAGCTGAGCACGACAGTTCGCCTGGAGGCTCTTCGCTATCGCACAGCACTGTTGAATGAACAGAACTGCATCTTTTTTCCGTTGCAAGCTTTGCTCTTTTGGACCGAAAATGTTGAACAGCTCTTTCAGGAAGGGGAGGTTCGACTGTAGGTGTTGAACAATATCGACCTGGTGGAAAAAGATGAGTGAATTGAGGACTGAGAAGGTAGGATCGTCAAGAATGCGCGCCAGCACGACGTCCTTGAGGTACTGCAAGCGATACGTTGAGTGGATCTTGCGTTTTATCGACTCGTCTTCGATCTTGACCACCTCCTTAAATTTGGACTCATCGGCGAGATACTGTCTATGGTTTGCTTTGTGTAGCGGAAAATCAGGGTCATCTGCATGGTGTTAGTCAATCTATGAAGACACAAGGCGCGTCAATGCCTACACTCTAGCGCTCCAACAACACCCAGGATGATGTCATCGTGCACCACGTATTCTATTATGGAGGTGTCGTTGAGCAAAATCAGCATCTTCATGATACTGCATAATCGGTGCAAATCGGATACGCTTTCGAGGTCCTCTGCCATGTCGACCAAGGGTATCAACATGGGTATGTATTTCTGGGCAAGGATGAATTTGGCCAGAGCCTCCCGGCCGCCAGGTGTCGAATTGGCAGCGCGCATGTGGTTCTCGATCTCATGGAGGTTGCCAAGGTCGGGATTGGGGAGCATAATGGGGCCAATGTGGTCGATATCGTCTGAAAGACCATCGTCTACGTTAGATCAGCTCTGCAATGAGAGCGCGACAGGATTGGACGTACCCTGAGCTAGCTGCTGCAACCTCGACTGCATCTCGTTGACAAAGTCCCTGTGCAATGTCAGCGCGTGCATTCACGGATATGTGTGTAGCATGGATATGCGTACCATATGTGCGCGCAGCCCTCAGGCTCCTGGAAGCTGAGGGCCATGTCTGTACCATTTTGCTCGGTCCATACTATGAGCGTGTCCTGCTGCTTCTGGTAGCCGTCGTCCTTGCTAATGCGCGTCTCGAGCAGCTGGCGCGTCTGGTCGTCCTCGGACACGACAACAATCTTGGCGTCTTCTTGCTGTAGGACGTGTTAGCGTGATCCATTGCCCCTCGTCGACAAGCACCTACGTTCACGACAACCCCCTTACAAAAGCCCGTGCCTCTGTCGAACCAGTCATTGTTCTTGAGCTCGTAGACCTTGACGCGCTTGCGATCGTGGGCCGGTGGCGCTACCAGGGCCATTCTCCACGTGAGGCGTCTGCCAGCACTCGTGCGGCGACAGACGTGCCCTCCGCAGCGAGGAGTGCGGTCGCGACAGGGCGCGCAGGGCAAAGAAGGGGGGCGCGGCTGGTGCCGAGGGCGTGATGGCGGTCAGGCGTCGTGTGCGATGTCGCGGTGGGCGGATGACGATTAGGAGGCTAGGCGGGCGGCAGATGCTGCGGCGCGCCGGGTTGGGAGGGGCGCGGCAAGATGGCGAGGCGCTTCGATGCGATGCGCAGAGCGCGCGGGGGCAGCGACAGGCTCGAGGCGCAGTATCGTGACTGCGACGGATGCTTGGAGTCGGTGGTGGGTGTGATCGTCCCGGCGCGTTGCGTGCGTGCGGCCTGCAAGAGACAGCGGACAGACCAGCCGAAACGCAAACTAGTGCGGGTACGGGTACGGAGTAATCGATAAGGGCTGCTAAGGAAAGCCTGGCCCGCGCCAAAAACTAAGGGACTTGAGCCGCAACACCACGGCGGGGATATAGATGCGGAGCAACGAGGTCGCGATGCCGTGCGAGTCTATTTTACACCGGCGACTTGCAGGAGCTGCGATCTGGTGTGGCAGCTGTCACCTCCAGGCCACCGTGTGCTCCATACCCAGACACGAGCCTCTGACGCCATTTGCGCCTTGGCAGGGCCGATCACCATGCTTCAACACCACGCTGCCAGTCTGGCAACGCTCTATGTGCAGCATCTCGCTGTCGTGCACCTTACGCGGTCTACCACACGGTCCGGCTGGCACCGCTGCGTTCGGCTATCGATTTCACTGTGCGGCTGTGTCACCACCCATCAGCTCGAGCTCTTGTGTATCATGTATTTCGCTGCAGGTCCTCTTTCTTCCCAATTTTCTTCAAACTCTTCCTCGCAGTCACAATTTAGTAGCGATCACCTCAAAGTTATGTGACCTGGATACCCGAACATAAGTCACAGTCCATGGACTTATTGAGGTCTCCTCGGGATATTGAGCTCCTCTCTACTATACGTAGCCACGGCAAGACCCTGAACCATTCTTCAGTCTTCCAGTGCTCCCTTTACCAAGCACGTGCATCCCGCGCTGTTGATTACATCTAGGTAGCATCCCTGGAAGTTTGTGCATGTCTGAGCCTCCGCGTCACACTTCCTAGATATTCGGGACCAGGCTCGAGCAGGACCAAAGCTGATGACAGTATCCAAACCTGACGCTCGCAGGCTATATATCGATCGCTTCAGGCTCCAACCAGTCAGATTCACTGGCGGAGGGAGGGTCCACATGGCTTGACTAGCCAAAGCTTCACACCATCCCAACGATGCTCTACCCGTCGGCACCAGGTCCACCTCTGCCTGATGGTTCCTGGTGCGTGGGACTGAAAGCTGTTGATGATCGAGATGCGAGCAGCGGCTGGGACAGTACCTTACACTGCGATACACATCGGTCGTTCCGTCCTGTATAGCCAGCTACAACTCGCAAGCGCTGACAGCAATACGCGTTAATGACAGTAGCTCTGATGCAACTCACTCACCAAACCAAGGTTGCCTTTACAATCCGACCCGAAGATAATCAAAAGGCAACTCGACTCGCGAATCCGATCTCAGTGGAGAGATACACCAAGAGTGGTGAGCGTCATGGCTGTCCGCGGAGTGCTCAGCGCATCAAAAACCGGTCGGAAGCTTCTATTTCGATACGCTACTCTCCTAATCGTTGTAGCAGAAACGGCAAGACGATAATGGCTCACATACGATAGATCAATAACGGGACTAGTGCAATCTAGTGCTCAGACTCGGGACCGGGTGCCAGGCTTGCCCGGTCGCCAGCTTTGAGTTCCAGGAACTGCAGCACCGCCAACAGGACGTCAGCGCGCGGCAAGAGTCCAGAATCACGGATCCCCCTTGGCTATGCCACTGTTGACACAGCCCTGGCACTCCTGCACAGCTGACGACGCACTATCAGTGAGTGATGCACGGAGCGACCACGTTTTTAATGTTACTCGACACAGCTGATCAGCACTTGGTCTCGATTTCCTGCAGCAATCGCACGCATCACAGATTGCACTTCCTCCGCCTATCTGTGCCGAGGAGCAAGTTATGCTAACTTTAGTGGCAGATGCACTCGCAGCGGCCCTGATCGCACATGAAACTGACGAACTCGTTGGAGTCAAAGGCTTGGACGCTGGGCTGTCGCACCTCAACGCAAAGAATCATCGATCTAACCTCTGAGCGTCTGATCGCGCGCAAATGCCCATATCCACTATGTCGCCCGCCTCAGCCGTAAAGGAAAGACTTGCCACGCGCCTTTCCCACGGTGCCTGATGGGCTGATAGTCGCGAGCGGGAGCTAACAACCCTAAATACTTGCTAGCGACGGCTAGTGTCTGTGGCTGCATCCTAATAGTTCAGCCCACGTCCGTAGCGCCATTATCAAACGCGCATTGACAAAAACGCAATCAACTTTCGCTCAGGCCGGTCGAGTATTTGTTGAGCCACTACCTGCTGAAGTATAACCTACGGCCTTGGGACACAAATACGACATTCAAGCTGCAACTTTCTTCCACCCTCCATAACTTCAACCCAATCTAAAAGAGACGAAATCTAACCGACTACATGGCATTCTTTTCCAAGCTGAAGAAGGCAAAGGAAGCCGCCGAGGAACACAAGAAGGATGCCGCCGCCGCTCAAGAGGCAGCAAAGCCCAAAGTTCCGTACAAGCATGTACCTGTCCACGCAGGAATAGATGCTCTGGCTGCTACCCCTACGACCATCCGCGCTGATCAATTGAGGGAAAAGATCGCAGCGGCACGCAGGAGCAGGTCTGTGTCGTCGGCCAGCGCACCCCCGAGATCTTCCACTTTGTACCAATCCCACAATCTCCAAGCCTCATCAAGCTCCTCGACCAGCCACAGCCGCAATGGAAGCCTCGGCAGGAGAACGAACAGTGATCTCTCCATCTCCACCATGATGCAGTCACACCAGGAGACACCCGCTAGGGGACGCCAGCCCGTTCGTCGCGACTACTTTAGCCAACAGTCCACTGTGCCTGCTGTACCTCAGGTTCCTGCGCAACATCGCCCGAAGTCGCAGAAGGTGGTCAGCAGCCGATCGTCTGTCAAGCGAAGGAGCCCACTTTCTGCCATGTCTATCACCGAAGCCGGTATGTCCATGTGATTGATACATTGCAATCATTCTCTAACAGGAACAGACGAAGCTTGTGAGCAATCATCTGGTAGCTCTGAGGCCTCAGATGCTTCTGTAGCCTCATCGCGTAAGTCTTCTCCTACCAATTCCGTAATAGACATCTAACAAACTTGCAGAGAGCTCTGCAACGGATATTTCAAGGCCCAACAGCAGTCAGGATCACACCAAGGATACGGTCAATGCGGATGCGAACTACAGCAGGCCATTGTCCACTATCATCTCAGCTCCAGCTGTGGCCCCCGTTTCACTGCCTAAGAAGCAACCTTCTGTTGAGGTCTCAGCTCAGCCTCAACTCACGAAGAGGAAGTCGATCAAGCAGAGATTTTCCATGTTTTCCCGCAAGAGTGTGGTAATCGCTGCCCACTGATCATGTTTCATCATCGATTGTCATAGGTGACGAGTGTCGCATCTGGATGTCACTCGCTCCATCACACACACTCGTTCATTAGCCGATCGGCTTCACATTCACTTTTTCGCGCTATACACCATCTGCATTTTAGCAAAGCGAGGCGCTTCGGAGTTCTCATGCACTTTGGGAGGATCAATGTGGGCATCACTAAGGTTGGCCGGTTTCATATGTTGTTATGAAAATATACGATAAGACAGGTACATAAGCAGCATAAATCTTATTGGAATAATCAAACCTGAGTATCAAACACATGCAGCAAGGCCCAGATGACATCGTCACGATTCATTGGCGGCAGGTTTCAGGCCTTCAGCCTCAACGTGCATTCGGCCCACTCCTTCGGACCTTCCCTCAAACGGGTTCTTTTCTCTTCCCGTTCTAGAACAGCCAGCCACGTTGGGCCTATCCCACTCCTCGTTATCTATCTTGTCGCGAAGTACCATACTTATCTTGATCCTGACATTCGCTGTATGAGGATCGACAGGATACGAAGTCCAGCCAGGCATCTTGTTCAGGTCGGTAAGGATGTCTGACACGTCACGTACACCGCGCGGTCTCTATCTGCGCAATGCACGAACAATTCAAAACCATTCAGCTGGGAGAGATCGCGCCACCAACTGCGACAGGCCTGCCTTGTCGCTCATGTACCGAAACGCAGGCGAACTCGTATCCTGCACATGCAAAACAGATTCTGGATTCTGCCGTGCTGGGACACGTCTAGGCATTTCGAGAATCCACGTCGAGAATGCCGCTGTACCGCACAGCTCCCGGAGTGGCATGGTGAGATGCACTCGTCGCACGCACGTTGCGGAGCATGTTCTGAAAAGGGCTTGACAGTACCGTTTCGTGCGACTCGCAGTGGAGTCGCGCACGCTGAAGCGGTCCTACTTTTCAGGCCATGCTCGTTCGGAAAACGGGGCCGGATTCCAGCCATTCTGATTAGTCTGCCGCAAGCCACCGCCAAACTGCCAGGCTGCTTTGCAAGCGAGGAACGAGTAGGAAGCTGCGGGACGAGACAGCACGCTTGACCGTATAGGGTGTCATAGCGGAAAGAAAGATAGGGATGCCTATTTTAGGGCAGGATAGCGGTAGCGCGCGCGTTGGTGCGGAATTTGGTGTTGGGATGACTGGCGAGCAGCCTTGCACAGAAGGGGGAAGGGGAGCGACGTTGATAGGTATGAGAGTTTGGTTCATGGCAGTCAGCGCAAGCTGTCACTTGCTGAGGGTGAAAAAGTCGGCAAAGGCGTGGGCCAAGATCGACGGATCATCGTGGAAGAGCACGGCACACCCGAGATCGACAGGGGATGTAAACCTGGTTTCCAGGCAACCAACCCCCCAATGGGTACCACGGGTCTGACAACGTTTATTGTTGTAGTTTGGTAGAAACCGTAGATCCGTCCGTATACCTACCATATAAGCAAGGCGAGCGCCACGAATGATCCTGTTCGGTTCAGCTGTGATGATAATGAGGTGATAGCTCGCGCCTCGAAATCCCAAACGAGAATCTCAGCTGTGGACAGGCAGCCCAGCCTCGCCTGCGATAATTGATTAGGGGCCTGGAGCCCACGTCGGGTGCGAAACAACTTTTGGCGGAGAGATGGTCGTATTGATGACCTTCGCAAGCTTTGAGACATCCCTGCGGAGTCGTCATACCTAGCGTGGACATTGCGGCCTATGACGATATCAATACAATCAACGAGGCTGCACCTTTCGTCTCAGATCGATCGACAATCTACCCGCGACTACTTGAAATGAAATTCCAGAGAACAGGATCTCAGGGTGCGCTTCGAAAAATCTTCCGTGGAGCGAGTTCACCAACGGACATCAGGGTTTGCCTGCCGTCAACGTGACCATGGAACTGGTCCAGCCCGCTCCAAAAGAGAACAGCTCGTCGCAGTGCTGCCCTAAACGGAAATACGTCTCGTTGCCCGTGCGTCAATACGCTTATCGATAAGGCAAGGCGCGAAAGCGAGCAAGGCTAGCAGCCTAGCACAGCCTCGTGGACACCATGAACTCACTCGGGGTCGACGACGCAGATACCCCACGTTTCCAATCCGAATCTGGGGTCGAGGCTGGCTTCTAAAGGTGTCATGGATCCGTCAAAGCGCACGCAGGAGGCGTTACTAGGTGAGTTCGCTTTTCGCCGTTTGATACCCCGTTGGGCAGGTAGAGGTAGGAAGGCGCACGGAAGAAGCCCTGTGCCAAAAAGACACTACGCAAGAAGTGCGGCGCGTCGTAGATGGCGGTCGACGGCGAAATAGTCGCCTCGCCTCGTCTTGCCTCGTACCTTCCTTCCTGTCCCTTGGCCGGGCTGCCATCTTTGTGTAGGAGAAGCCCATGCTTGGCCTCCAAAAGCTGTGATAAACTCAGAACAACTTGGCGCCCACAGCGCCTGGTCATTCCTACTCTCTTCTGCCGTTCATGTCTTTATCGATGAGCAATCTACTGATGCCTGCCTAGCACGCGCTGAAGCTCTCTGCGACGCCATAACGCCGAGGAGTGATGATCCAGACCCAGCTGCCGGGGATGGCTACCTGAGCACGATTCTCAAAGCGGTCAAGATGGATGGTGCACCCCCGAGTACTATGAATGAGGCAAACGACTACGCGACAAGTGCTGCAAAAGAGTTGACAATTAGGGAGCAGACTGCTGGCCTCGTAAGTGGTCTCGACCATGAACTACCCACCTGACAAGGGCTCGCTGACTCAGTGGTGCAGATCAAGACCACACAGGACATTGCAACTTTAATACGTGACCTCCAGGAATTGTGGCTATTTGGCGGTCTCGACACACTTCAGAACCCGGCAGACGAAGAAGCGCAGAGGAAGAAAGCCGAGGAGGTCGCGAGTATGATTGAGATTCTAGCGCAGCAAAAGCCTATAGTGAAGTCCGAGGGATAAGAGGCCAAGGTTAGTATTGCTTGAGCACGTGACTCACCTGGGCATAGCATGCTCTCGAGGGCTTCCAGTCATATTGCTGCTGTCCGAGGATCAGTCTGGGTGGAACTGAGAGTCTGTCTGTCAGCACCGAATAGAGGTCAAAGCGCAGAAGTGGCATCCGGTGAAATCCGTTCAGTTCACAATGGCCCTGTTCACGCGAAGGTCACGATAAAAACCATAGGCACTAAGAACCGTCCTGATACTACCTAGTCAAAATGACCTTACATTGTCCACCTGGCTGTGTGCGTGGCGAGAAATTTGCGTTGGCACTCTGCTCCGTGCATGAGTGTGTCCCTGTTCTGGAACCTCATACAGCAACATACGATTGTCAGATTATCAACAGGTCTGAGCGGCTGTGACACAGCTCCCACTCTACGCATCTCATTTTAGCATTCTCGTCATCATCCCCGCATTCCATCTCCCGGTGTTTCCGTATAGTGTCAACCATGCATGTCATCCTATGTGTAACCTGTGGGTTTCTGATCAATCGTGCATTACATGGGTCCGTGGAGATTACAGGGAAGTGCTATTTAAAGAGTACCGTAATCCCGTAGGGTTGGTGATGACGGGATACGAAACAAAGACAGTACATTGTCCTATATTGTATATTGTTTGCCGTTGTGCAAATCATTTGAACCTACGATGAAGGCATGGACATTGAAAGGATGAAACCGCCAAGATGACAATATCCTGGAGTCAAGGACGGGATCAAATGGTGGACAATGGTTGCTATGAGGAGCTCTTTGGGCCTGATGTTAACAGAGGTTCCCGCTGCCGTTGAACGACCGAGACAGTGTAAGATCGCAACCTTAGCTTCACAACGACTTCAATATCGAATTGTTAAGGCCATCAACGCTCAATGCAGCGCGGTCAGACGTGAGAACTGTTGGGATTCAAATTTGATATTGTGGACATCGCTACGCAGGCATCGATAAATACACACGAAGAACAACAGTCTCCGTGCGCACAACCTGGACTCAGCAGTAGCCAAGGGGAGCCGTCATGGAAATGCATCAACTATCATCCAGCACATCTTGGTGACCTGCTAGTTTGTTCCTTGTATGTATATACCATTTTTTCTCTGAAGCATCTCTCTGCAATACACATTTGTAATTGCCATCAAAGAGCCGTGAATTCACCAGGTTGTCACATGCCTTGCCGCCTAGAGCCGTTTGATGCCTGCCCTCATAAGGTCAGATTGTAGTGCTTGCGAAAACCGTTCAGGGATGATTGAATGAACATCTGTGCAGTCCTGTGTCACACAAAGACATATCGCTCAATCCACAACGCTGCGGCTCCTAAATCTCACTCTCTTTGCTATAGTGCCGTGTTGTGATCAGAAGTAAGAGACACTTTGCTGTACTGCCCGTTTCTTCCTGTCCTGGCTCTGTACAGCGCGTTTGTTCAAACCCGCACATGTGTCAGGTGAGAAACTTGGACCAATGTAGCCTGTATGTAGCATACAAATCAAACGGGTTGGTTCCGATATCGATGGAACACCACATGCAAGGCATCTACAATACACCTATCGATAGTACTGCCACCGAGAAAACCACCATCGACAGTGCTTTAAGTATTACCGGAAGTCACATTCATCACTCAAATTCTGATCGATAGATGCCCATCATGGTCTCAGCAGTAAGCCCTCTCTCACCTCAACCAGTGAGCCACTAGGAAACAACTCAGCACTAGCGTACTCACACCCTCAGACAGTACCTACACACTCTCACCTCAATACGGCACACTCACTCCCTACCGAGAACCCTTCCACGCCCACAACCCGAAATCGCGCCTCCACTCAAGTCAACCAGTCGACGACACGACTCATCGACTACTCCTCGAGCGAAGGTGAAGCAGAAGCCACGGCACAACAGGCTGTTCTTTCTCAAACGCATATTGTGGACATCTGCAAGAAGAAAAAACGGAAGGAGTACAGGAGTGCAGAGTTTGTGGACAGTGGAAGTGACAGCTGTACTTCGCCCGAGCAGTCTTCTGCCAGAACAAGGCACAAAACAGCAGCAGATAACGCATTGACACCGCTACCTTCAGACAGAATGACCAGGATACACTCATACAGCTGGGGAGCGTCTGCTAGCCAGTCTCCAAGTGGACGGAAGAAAAGACCGCCACCCACACCTGTTGCACGTCCGGATGCGAAGCGGTTTAAAGCAGGTCCGTTCATCGAAGCTTCGGACAGTGATGATAATGCTGCCAATAATTTTGATGATAGTGACGATGACTTCAGCTTCGACAGCCGGATCACTGCCGCTCCGAGAAACCAGGCAAGCAGCATCAGTAGTAGGCCGAGTTCTACATCCAGCAAAAGCGAGAATGTCTGGCCCATGAGGACACCGAACGAGGATATCAGATCTCAGTCGCGTCCCCAAGCTACGGTCAAGGCAGACATCGCTCCATGGCAGGCTAAGAGAACGGGTCTGGAGAGCGGTGACAACACGGCAGCAGCGATATCAGCTCCAAGGTCAAAGGCGGAAGAAGTTCGATCGCAGTCACCTTACAAACCGTTCGCTAGATCCGAAACACCTCCGAAGCTGGGCAAAGGACTGAATATGGGGTTGTTTAGGAAGATGGCAGCGGCAAAGAAGCAAGGTACTACTACACCTGATTCTCGCGCAGCTGCACGACCTACAACAGCAGTGAAGAAAGAAGGTAGCATTCGGCCATACAGCGCAGCAAACAGTAGTTCACTGCACAAGATACTGGATGCAACCAAGGAACGGACCTACCAGAAGGTGCCGACAGACGAACAAGACCGCATGAAGCCGGCTATCGTGGAGGAACCCAACGTTTCCAAAACGCCCAGAATACAAGCGCCGAGTAGCTCTGACTCAGCGAGGACATCCAGACCCAACAATGTTGGGTCAAGTGTGCCTGTGGCAGTGATGCTGCGTCCAGAGCGAGAGTGGACGGCACCTGTTGATCCAGTGTCTAAAGCTACGAAGGCAAGGCCTGCTACAACGAAGCCTCCAAAGTCTTTTCCTGATCAAACTTCGAGTGTGACTACAAATCTTACGCAGCAGGCTAACTCAGTACCATCTACACCTGGAAGGCCGACCCCAAGTGCTCCACGATCCATTTGTGAGCCTGCCCAGTCGCCAGTCCCATGTTCACCAACGGTACTTACGCAACACAAATCTCCGATCAGACTACCTCATCCGCGAGCAACGAAGGACGTGTGCCAAGTAGAGACTGCTCCAGTCTTAGAGTCTGTCGACGAGCCGAGACTTCGCGCAGCTGCCATTCTAAAGTCACCAACCACTTCGACTCAATTACCAGCTCCGTCTTCGGCACCATCAGCAGAGGTCAGGCTCAAATCTCCTGAAATTTCGCCTGCCGCGGAACCCTATTTTGAGTACACAATTCATCACACACTCACGTCGTCAGACTCAGCCAACGTCCCTTCCGAAATCTCCACCCAACCACTCACATCTCTAGATCTTGCCAACTCAAGTGCTAAGACCTCCTGGCAAATTGCAAAACAGCAGCTCGAGCTCCTCGGTTATCACTGTTTGTCCAGTGCATCTTGCACCGATCACTTCGGCCTCTCCGCCTACAAAGCAGCAATCACCGACATAGAAGATCCGAGCAAAACCCGCTCCCTGAACCTTCGGGTCGAGCGCGCAGAAGTAGGCGTCCTCGCGAACCACGCACCGCCTCCCGTCTCCTCAGTACCACTTGTTAATAGAACCGTGTACGCAGTCAGATTGTGGAAACTGCTCAAAACGATGCAAGAAGATGACGCAGACTCGGATGCCAGCGCATCAGCCTCGA
Source organism: Didymellaceae sp. YAFEF048 (assembly GCA_032595095.1). NCBI lineage: Eukaryota > Fungi > Ascomycota > Dothideomycetes > Pleosporales > Didymellaceae > Didymellaceae sp. YAFEF048. Next base: position 159,498 of record JAVISA010000020.1, on the reverse strand, counting down.
ACCATGCGGATGAAGACGCCAATACCACATATGATGACAAAACAAGAACTTACCATCCCCTCCCACCCATCTGCTCTGAGATACACACAACCCTTGAGTCGGCTAATCGTACAGCGAAGCGCGTTGAGATCCATCTTCGCCACGTCAAAGAAAACAAGAATGAGTTGGACAAGGTGTGGCAAACGCAGAACCTACAAGAACTGGATCGGAAGCTGGAGGGTCTGCGTAAGGAGGGCGAGGTAGTTGGATTCGCGGACGCGTCGTCGGAAGTGCTTGAGGACGAAGGAGGACGGATGAAGGGGTGTTGGTGGAGCAGCTTTTCTGGTCCTGGACAACAAGAGGAGTATGAGTTGCTTGTTTGTGCGGTTGGGTTGAGTGGACCAAGGAACTTGTAGGTTGCGAAAGAGGGATGTGATGCGATTGGTTGTGTATGTGATTGCAGATATGCTTGCTGGTCTTCTTCCTTTACTTGCTTTGATTTGACATAGCTGATTTCTTGGAGCTCTTATCAGGTAAGTTACGAATGCCAAGAGATACAAAAATGAAATGATCTCCCTCAAATGTGCGATCATTCTGGAGGCGATAAAAAAAAGATGCAAAAAGACATAGCTGAGACTGGTTTCGATCCAGTGTCCTCCGGGTTATGAGCCCGGCGCGCTTCCGCTGCGCCACTCAGCTTGTGTTCTGATTGGATGAAATTTCCGACAGATGATTGTATTATATCCTGATTCAACATTTCTGCTCTAAGACAAATTGTTGATCGCCATACAAAGCACACTTGCAGGCCAAAATGAACGACTGTCAAGGCTGTTGTGGGGATGTTGTGGGGCTTGAACCGATGTAAGCGGGACGCATTTTCAGGATCACCCCAAAGTTCTAACCTAGAATCGACAGAAAACCAAGCAACACACCTCAATATGCAACAAAATCCCTAGTATCTCCCTAATAATGTCAAGTAATGTATCTACCGTATAGGGCTGTTATACCGCTGCTAGTCCCACTCACGCCGTCAATGCGGAACTAAGACCAAGGATCCCCATGCCCGCAAATGCGCTCACAAAGCACAGTTTGCGACTGTGCGTGAGATCCAGCGACTCTCCAAGCAGCTGTAAGCTCACCATCGCCATGATACCCGCAGTGACCGCGAACATGCACCCATACACCTTCTCTCCTGGCTCGCCGACGCCGTCATCCTTGCCCCGACCCGCAACCTTGAACCACAGTGCTGCACAACCGGCGCCCAGCGGCTGTGAGATACCACCGAGTAGAGCAGACCAGAACATTGCTTTCCAGCGCGAGTTGATGGCAAGGTAGAGCGGGAGTGCCATGGCGAAGCCTTCGGTGATATTGTGTATGAAGAGGGCGAGAAAGATGGAGAAACCCAGGGTAGGGTTTGCGTGGTTGGTCGCGTAGGTGATGAAGCCTTCGGGGATCTTGTGGAGGGCGATGGCGGTGGAGGTTTGCAGGCCAATAGCAAGGAAGGCGTTAGTAGGGACGTGATGATGGTGTTGTGCCGGATGCGAGGCGTGAGAATGGTGCGAGGAATGAGACGAAGCACTTGAGAGGGAAGTGGTACTGTGCTTTTGCACAAGCTGGGGGTGGTCGTGGCCGTTGGCTGGCGCGTTGCTTGCAGTAGCGCTTTCCATGGTGGCAGGTCCTGAGCGAGTTGGTACCAAGGGCGTGGTCTCGTCTACATCCTCGAGTGTAAGGGCTTGTCGGTCATGTGCGTGTGGTCCTTGCGTTGTTTGATGTCTGCTTGCTGCAGCTGGTCTAGATGGGTTCAAATGTTGGCTGGATTTGGAGGCATGCAGACGCGGTGGGCGCTGCTGGACGTTCTTGAAGCACTCCGTACCGCACGCATCCGAGTAGCCGTAACACTGCCCATCCTCATCGCAAAGCTCCTTCTTCTGGCCGGTTACGAGTTGGGAAACCTTGTTCGAGATGGATGTGTGAAGGGAAGGTCGGCGAGGCGGTTGATTACTGCCGTTCGTCCCATAAGAACGCTGTTCGTACGCACCATCAAATTGCAACAGTCCGCGGTCCTGCTCTTCCATGGGCTCGTGTGTCTGAGCTGCTTCCTCGTCCTTGCCCACACCCTCCTCTTCGTCACCGTGCTCGTGATCACAGTCTACGATGGAGTGCGGTATATATCGGTGCAGAAAGTCCGATAATATCGAGATACCCAACGCACCCAAGAGGAAGCATCCAATCATGGCCAATATCGCGTTTCTTGGAGTCATACCTCCGGTTATAAGATATTTCTTTGCTGATGGCAACATGCTAAATAAGGATGAGAATATCTATACTCACTGTCAGCAAAGGAACCACCGAACAGTCGGATCATTGCACACCATAACACCAAAAGACAAACTCAGACCGGTCGAGAGGAATGAATTGCTGTCCTCGATCTTGAAATTCCTATATCGGGGAAACATGCGAATGACAAGATCAACGCATATTATCGATGCGCCAAATGTGCATGCTGAGTCCCTATTAGTGAAGCTCCTCACGCAAGGACTGCGAACGACCGTACCGATACCGCTCACAACCGCCATAACCCATCCTCGGGTATCATTGTCGAGCATAACTGTCGCCTACTGTCCGCCTCACTGGTACCGAGCACGCGGTTGTGATTTCCTCGTGACGTAGTCTCGAAAACTTCAATCCGGGGTCGCACAAGCCGTTGCGCTGGGCTTGCTATTCGTTAAAGGTTGATAGGCTGTTATACGGTCTCTATTAGAATAATTGAGGTTGAACATACACGAGGAACACCCAGCAGATGTCTTGGTGATGGGTGGCACCTTGATGGGCAGTCTGCAGATCAGACGCTAGTGCTTGTAGGGCTGAAAGAAATCACGTGCTGACATCGTAAAACGTGGATGCCATGATTGGTCAAAACAAGAACATGATATCCCGAAATGAACCGTGTGATACACGGGCAGTGTGTGTCTCGTCACAACTACGGTCACATTCAAGACGCAAGAGCATTGATGGGCACAGTAAATCTGTCATTTGATCATGGATGCTTGGTATTCTTCTCTCAAACGTGCTCCGGTGAGATCCCCTCCGTCTCGCCGGATGCTGCTTTTGTAGCACAATTCTAAAACGCCAGACATACTGCAATCTTCGTGCTCACACTGATGTCATGCTCCCAAATACGCCTTTCGCTATGCTAATGTTAAAAGATATAGAAATGGTGTCTTGACCAAAGAAGAGTAATAAAGGTGAGTAGGTGGTAAATAGGCGGCCGTGAAACATAGGAATGTTAAAGATATGATCATGCCGGCGGTTGGGGGACAGCGATCTTGTGCCACCTTCCCTCGCCGTCTCCGGGTTGATCGTTTATGACAAGTAGGTTCTCTCCGCCACAGTAGCTGCCAGGTTTGGCGGTTCTGGTCACCTCAGCCCAGTGGCCTGCACGGTCGATGTCTGTCGCATTGCTGGCGAAGCCTCGGGCTGGATTGTCGTACTCCCAGACCTTGTCAACAACGATTTGTCCAGGCTCTTCACCCAAGCGCGGGTTCGGGCCAGGGAATCCAACCATTGGGTTCAAAATGTCGTGGATGATAGAGTACAACCGCTCCGGGCGGCGGATAAAGTTGAGCCACGACAGAGTCTTCTCGCTGTATGCGACTCGAATGTATGGGTTCAAGTAGATGCCTGATTCTGCTGGCATGCCTCTTCCAGTGCGTCGGTATTGCAGGTCTGCGTTGATCAAACAGCACTCAGAGGCCTCCCAGAAAATCTCCTCTTCGTAGCGGAAGCGCAATGGACCTCGGCGGTTTAGCGAGGGGGCTGAGACAGCTGTAGTATTGTTGGTGGCCTTCTCTTCAAATTGATTCTGATCCTGAAACCACTGAGCCTCATATGCAACCATGCCACCCCAACAGCTTCGCACTCTAACAGCATCCTTTTGTGCGAGTATGTCCTTCCTGCTGATCGCAGACCCAGCGCTCGTAAAGTAAGGGAAAAAGGGGATGCCAGTGACGTGACCGTCGAAATCTCGTGTTGCGAAACGGTCATAATATTTGAAGGCGTTGATGTAGTCGAGAGCGCAAGCTGCTCCGTAATTGGTGCGACCCGTCGAATCGATGTTGGTTGCGAAGAGCAGCTGGACTGCATCGATGGCATGGAAGTTGACGTCATTCAGGTACAGTATCTTATCGAACCTGACACCCTGGTGATCGATCGGGTCCAGAGCGCGGTTTCGGACTTCGGCCAAGAAGGCAATGCGCTTCAGTCGAGTCTCTCCGGTGGGCAGTGTGACACGGGGCATTGTGCTAGAGTCAAACCCTTCCCCAACAATGGTCGATTTGCCTAGTGAGTTAGCAGTGTCACTGTTAGACTTGAGACGTTGTCTTACATGTGACATTGTGACGAAAGCTAGCAAGCGAACGCTTGGCTTCTTCCGTTGGATTGTCTTCGTAGATGCTCAAATGTACGTTGTCTGGACCCAGCAGGTCGATCAGCTGCAGCACCGATGCACCCCAGCCACCAGACGTCAGTTGGCCCTTATCTTCGTAGATTGAAGCTGCGATAAAGACCTTCTCGCCATATGGGTTCGCGCGTCCGGGCTCGGTGCCGTTTGATGCTCGCTGCTGGAGCTCGACGTAGTGAGCAGGGCGGTGGGTGTAACTGGGGAAGAAGATGCCGGCGACGAGCACTAGAAATGCGCAGAAGTAAGGGAATGCGAAGATAGTATAGTAAATTGCACGCAAAATGGAACGCTTCCTTCTGCGTGGTGTGACCAGATGTGTGTAGGTAGCCCGCTCAGAGAGGGTCTTGACGCCTGGCAGTCGTGAGCTCAAGTTGCTGAGCCATGACGATGCGGATACGGAGCGCTTCAGCTCTGGGAGGTCTTGAGCCTCGAGGGAGGTGCGTGGTAGCCGCTCATAGTCGTGTCGTGGAAGTCCGGACATTGGAATCGCAAGCAGAGTTGAGCTCCCGCGGAAGCTGGGCACGCCAAAAGGAAATGACGATTGGAGGGGAGAGGCCGTTTTTGTTTATTATTGCGTGGCCATGTGAAGACGATAGTTCACAGAGAGGGCGCGTTGCAAGTGTCGAGGAGAGGCCAAGAAAATGGAACCCCATCAACGCGAGCTCTGGGCAGTCGGTCTTATTGTTGCTCGCAATCTTACCCCAAGCACCAAGCCGCACCTCGGATGGGCGCAGCTCATGTCAGTCTGGCACAGGGTCGGTCCAGAGACCCTTGCGCGCTGAGGTTCCACTAACAGTCCAGGACCGCTTTGGTACCGCAGCTAGATCTCTTGCAGTTAGATTCGATGGGTCCCGATCTCCATGACCTGTGTCAATGCGCCTATCACAGCTGCGAAAGGACAAGCGTGGCGGGTGACTAGGATCAAAACGCTTCAGCGGATCCGGCGCAGAATGCGATGAGTGCGTGTGCCCTGGCTAAGCCTTCAGGCCTCCTCGCCTACGATGGAATCCTGATCCTGCTTAAACTGTACTTTGACCTCGTCTGCTCAACGTCCAAGGTCAACTGATAGCTCTATTTGGGTCGCAATTATTGTCCCAGAAAAACCACATCAAACACCAAAGCGCATGACTGCTCCACCGCGTAATGGCGCAACAGCGTATGTGCATGCGTATGCGTATATCGTTGTCGCCTGGCTGGTGCGCCGTGGAACCCGCGGCCCAGTGCTGCGCGTATCCATGATTCCAGGAGCACAAAATTAGCTTTCTTGCTCGTCGCATCTCCGCAGCATGGACTCGCATGTTAGACTGTGAACGGCATAGTCCGGAAGCCATGGCTGACCGAATGCCGTCGGCACCAACAGAAAATCATTTGACGCGTCGTACAATACGCGGTATTTTTTAAAGCCGCAGACTTTGCACCGAGACAAAATCAGAGCAATTGCAGCATACAATCTTTCCGAACAGCGGTCTAGCTCCAGATGATGACATCTGTTTGTAGCAATTCTTAAATGTATCGATGTATTGGATCTGATCTCGAAGTGTGTCAAACACTGACGTAACGTGCCCCGAGAAACGGAAGCAAAGTCAGATGCAATTATCTGCAACCTACTATAACCTCACAGCTTCGTGAAAATCGTACGCATGTTGTTCAATAGCACGTCTGGCGCTTCTGGCCGGCGATTAAATTTAGGTGCAGTCCGGCAATCTCACATGTCCAGTTGGCAGTGCTCAGGGGGCTGATGCCGAGGACGCGCAACTACCTGGCTGTGTACCTTTCTTCACGACAGCCCTTCTCGGCTTCTTCTTCACCCTCCAATCAAGGAGTGATACTCTGAAGTATTCTTGATGCTATTGAGCTTCAACATTTCCGATTCGGCTCCCGACCGGGCCCTCGGTGGCACTGTGGACGTCGCTCAACACGGTATACCGCAGCAGACTAATGCCTGATGTTTGTACGTCAATAACTTGGTTTGCATGTATCAGCTTGACCGGAAGGAGTATTGTAGACTAGGTCATCCCAATGTTCTTGTCAGTCATGCACAGGCGTATTTTGTCGAGCACAGCTTGCCGTGACAATGCTAGAAACTGCGAGATTGATTTCTCCTGTTCGTTTACCAAGACCGTCATACAGTCCCATGTTCATCGTCAGACCAGCCAAGGCAATATGAAAAAGTAGCCCACAGGACAGGACAGCCAGTGGAAGTCTACACGCCTCCTTTGCAGCTCGCCTCACCGTTTGCCCATAATCAAAACCAGCAGCGACACCGAGTGTCTCATCAACGTCAAGCCATCATGCCACCAGTATCCTCCATCTCCTGCATCCTCTCAATTCAGCGCTCTGCCTTCCATGTTTCCGTTAGCCATCCTTTTGTCTCCTACATTGGTCGTAATTCTCTCCAAACGCCACCCATATGTGTTCCTTCAGGCCTGCGCCGCTCTCGCCGCGCGCTGCTCCTGCAACATCACGAACTCAGCGTCGACGGTTCGGCCGCAACTGCGATACAAACACCAGCCGAAGAGCAAGCAGAAGACTATGACGAGGATAAGGGTAAGGGTAATGGCATGCGAGGCAGGCATGTAGTATCCCATTTTGCTGTTACTTTGTACGTGGATGTGAATGTACCCGTTGCAGTGTAGTGAGATGTGAGGAGACAAGCAGTCGTAATGAGGGAGCGATTGCTTGACCACGCGGTCGTGTGGTGGGTATCGTTGTGTATAGTTGTGCGCGTGGTTGTGTGATATATGCAGCGACGTGACCGAGATGTGAGGGGAATGTGCAGCATGTAGCTGGCTATCATGAAGATGCTTTCACTTCAAAATCCGTAAGAAAGCTTGACTAATCCCTCTTTCTTATCGTACAGTCCCTTGTATCTAACAACTCCAATATAATACATGTAAACATCTAGAACTCGCGCATACTATCCAACACCTCTTTCTGCCTTTGCGACCCCATCTTTTCGAACCCATCGACAGACATAACGAAAGTCCCGCGCCCACCTGTAAGCGCACGAAGGTGGTTCAAGTAGCCGACCATCTCTTTCAACGGTACTCTGGCGACGATCTGCCTTTGACTGTCGGCCAGCCCACTGCCCATATCACCCGAACTGCCCGCGAAAGGATCTGGCGGCGTGTATATCAGATTTGGATCGATGCGTGGCAAATCTTCAGTCGATGTGGATGCAGCAATGGAATCTGCGCCATCTAGCGACAGCACTTGACCGCCGCGTGCGGATGAGATGTCTTGCACGACTGCACCGAGGGAGGACTCGTGGACAAAGATCGTGACATTCATCACCGGCTCCATCAAGGCCGGAGCGCTTGCTGCATTGGAGGAACGCAGACCTGAGTTTATAGAAGCGCGAGCTGCCATAGATAGCGCGGTTGGTGTCGTGTCAGGGAAGAGTTGCGTGTTGGCATCGAGGTCGATGCGCACTCGTGTGTTGGCCACAGGGAAGCCGTTGAAAGGACCGCGAGCGAGAGCCGCAGAAGTACCAGCTTGGAGAGAGTGCAGGATCCCTGGTAGCGATAGATGCGGTGGAATGTGGTTCTTGTGGGATGCTGAGTCATGACGAGACAGACTAGGATGGGAGATGCTGAGTTTGTTGTTGTCAGGGAGTGTGAACGTTGTCTCAAAGGGTCCATCTTCGTTCTCTGCCTCATGCTGAGTACCTGGAACAACCATAACCTCGTCCAGAGGCTCGACAGAGGATGTGATGGTCGCTCTTGCTTGCTTTCCGGCGATGGGCTTGTCGAGCTCATAGGTAAAAGGCGCTGTCGCCGAAGTGATGGTCTCGCGATATCCGATCTCAATTTTCCCTATACGTGCTTTGGCTTTGAAGTCGTTCAAGAGGCGATCACGAGCAATCTCTAGGTGCAGATCACCCATACCCGCCAGATGTGTCTGACCTGACTCCTCGTCGATGGACAGATGTAGACTGGGGTCCTCCCGCAGCAGGATTGCCAGACTCTCATGAACATGCTTCTGCTCGCTGAGGCTATGTGGCTCGATGCTCGTGAAGAAGACTGGGGGTGGTACATGGATGGGCCGGAGCTGCAGAGTGTTCAGCCCACCACCAGGTGTGCCTTTCATTTGCAATCCTCGGTACACGATCAGTGTGTCGCCAGTTCTTGCATGCTTCAGCCCTGTGATAACACCAATCTGTCCGGGTCCTATGCTGTCCACCTCTACAGCATCGTTGGCATACATCTTAAGCAGACGAGGTGCGCGCTCGGCAACGCCCAGATTTGTATTGTAAAGTGTGGAGCCTTTGTCGAGTGATCCTGAGTAGACACGCACATAAACCAATACACCTCGTTTCGTATCGTTAACTACCTTGAATGCAAGGGCGCATGCCGCGAGGTTTTTGACCTCTGGGATTGACAGATTGGTAGAATCCCGAGCCTGTGCCTTCTTGGAAGGCTTTGTGGGTTTAGCTTTAGCGGATGCGTTGAGCAATGCTGAAAGCGTGCTGCTCTGGCCTGAGATGCTGATCTCTGGATCTGGTCGCTCAAGCGGCGTTGGTAGCAAATCAACGGTCGCGTCCAACAGGGGCTGGACACCTATGTTGCGGAAGCTGGCTCCTGCAAACACAGGTATGACAGCTTGCGACTTTTGGAGCGTTACTCTTCGAAGTGACTGCCAGATATGCAGGGATGGTATAGCGAGGTGATCTTCGTCATGCTCAAGGAAGGATTCGACCATAACATCGTCGTGCTCACTCAGAAGCTCGACCAGAGATATTCTAGCCTTCTTAATCTCTGCAGCAAATGCGGCGTCGGTTTTCTCTAGCTCTTCCAGACTGAATGCTCGGATGTCTCTCCCATCCCCGCCAGCTTGCCACAGCATTCCACGTAGATTGACAATATCGCCGACACCAACGAATTCGCCATTCCCACCTTTCCACCATGGAATTTGGCAGACGGCGGGCCATCCGTGGAGCCTGACACCGATCTCCTTGACAGTCCTCGAGAAAGCAGCACCAACTCGATCAAGCTTGTTAACAAAGATGATGCGGGGGATTTCGTAGTTGCCAGCTTGCGTCCAAACCTTCTCCGTCTGAGCTTCGACACCAGCAACGCCGTCTAGGATGCAGACAGCTCCATCAAGCACACGAAGGGAGCGGAGGACCTCGAAGGTGAAGTCGGCATGGCCAGGTGTGTCGATAAGATTGACATTGTGTGGGAACGTTGACGGAGAGATAGAATCAAAGGATGTAGGTATTGGTGGTAGTTTTGTACCTGGTTCCTGTGGTGGCCAATGGAAGGTGATTGCTGCAGACTGAATGGTGATTCCACGAGCTCTTTCAGCCGGCAGAAAATCTGTAACTGTAGATCCTTCGTCGACGTCTGGACATGGTCAGTAACAAGCATTTGCCTCATTCGAAAATCTCGCACCTCCAATTCTACGTGTGTAGCCGCTGTAGTAGAGCATACGCTCTGTTGTTGTCGTTTTCCCCTTTAACTCCATCAGCATCTAATCTCATCCCAACTTCAAGTCATCACTCACAGCATCGATATGTGCCACTATGCCAATATTGCGAGTGGTCTTGGATAGCGAGTCTGCTGGAGATGTTTGAGTGGAGAGCAGCCTCCTCGGGGCCTTCACATCATGGCGAACGACTCGACTCGCACAACGTGCCCATCTGACCCACATACCAAAGCCTGCACTGAAGCGTGCGATGTACACAATGGTCGCAAGATCTCGAACTGCACGTGATGCAAATTGATGCAGCTGTCATGGTCCGCGCCTTGCCCGATGATGGCAAGGGCCGTTCTTGCCAAGGACGCGGGTAAGAAGGCACGGCCGAGGGCGACGTCAATGCCATAGCTAGCAACAGCAGCTTGGAACATCCAGCTGCGCTCTCTACCACCATGGATTACTCGCACAACGATGACGGATACCCAGGCGGCGCCAGTCCATGGGCGTCGTCGCCGCAACACAATCGCACGTCATTCGGACAGCCTCCTACCGGCGACCTCCCCTCATCTCCGCTGCCTCCGCCCGCGTCACCATATGGCCAGGACTCTGAGCAATATGGATACATGGGCGACAGCACCCAGCACAGTCGCCCCGATACTGCTTCTACAGAGAACGGCGAATCGTACCCAGCGCAACAGCAGCAACAACAACAACAACAGCAGCAACAACAACAACAACAGCAGCAGCAGCAGCAGCCTAGCCAGGATGCGCCGCAGCTACCGCAACACCCAAATGCCCAATCTCAAGCTCCTCAGCCCGGTCAGCAGCCCCAAAGGTACCACGGTACACGGCCACAACGTCAACAACAGCATTACAAGCTCCAGGCGAAGGTAACAGGACTTGAGCGCAACGGCAAGAAGGACCCCATCCTAAGATTCGATGTCTACGTATGTATAGGCCACAGCAATGAAAGGCAACGTACTGATTAGGTCACAGACCAATCTGCCCAAGTTCAGGACCACTCAATTCCGCGATGTCCGCCGAGTACACAGCGAATTCGTAAAGTTTGGCGAGCACTTGATCTCAGCATGCCCAGAGGCTATTGTGCCCGCAGTACCTCCAGCAACGACTTCTGCAGGTGCTGGCACTGAGGAGGATGAGGTGCGCTTGAAGGCCGGAATTCAGCGGTGGCTGAATGTTGTCTGCAGCAACGATATTCTCATCCGTGATGAGGAGATGGTCTTCTTTGTCGAGAGTGATTTTGGATACAGCCCAGTCGTGCGGAGGAAGCAGCCCGCGACAGGTGTTCGACGCAAGGTCATCAAGCAATTTGCCCCGCCGCCTGATGATACGCCCGAGCTTGCTGCGGCTCGACCCATCGTGAAAGCTTTCTACTTGGGTACAATGGAGGCAGAGCAGAAGGTTGAGAAGGTCGTCAAGCACAGAAGAAGTATGAATTCAAGCTATTACATTATGGACAAAGCTAACAGAACGTAGACCTTGGTGTCGCCGAGTCTGATCTGGGTGCGAAGTTCGCTGCAATGCACGCCCAGGAGACGCACGTGGGACTGGCTCACGCATACAAGAAGATCGGAAAGGTCATCCAGGCTACCGGCGACTTCCACGCTGCCCAGGGCACAGCTGAAGCAACCACTCTCGGTGACCCGCTTCAATACCATAGCAGCGATGCCTTCATCGCGAAAGAAACCCTTACGAACCGCCACATTCTCCTCCGCGAGCTGCTTCAAGCGCAGGCGGCCACCAAATCTAAGCTCTCCGCCGCCGACCGCCTCAAGGCCAGTTCAAGCGTAAAGCGCGACAAGGTCGACGAAGCTATCACACAACTTGATGAAGCTCGCAGCCACGAGCAGTACCTGACATCGAAGGCTCAGCGTGTCACTGCCAACCTGCTTCAAGAGCAAAGGAAATGGTTCGACCGCACTGCAACAGACATGCGCCAGTCGATCCGCGAATACGTCATCCGTCAGATCGAAGCTGAACGCCGTACCCTCGCAACCCTTGAATCCGTACGCCCTGACATCCGCGCTATCGACGGCAGCGGCGGCTTGTCGCGACTAGGCCGCGAAGCACACCCCGCGACCCGACGCGCCTCGCTCGCAACCTCTCAAGGGCCAAAGGGCGATGCCTGGTCCGGTGTCCCGCGCCGACCTGGCGACGGGCTCAACAGAAGCGTGAGTGGCAGCATCCCCGCCGCCCTACCAGAGGGCGATGAGGACGAAGACGAGGAGACTGGTCTTTCACGAAAGCGCGCAACAAGTAAAGCAGGCAGCGTCAAGGCAGGGGAAGAAGATGACGATCGCATCGATGCTAAGAACGCCGCGAGCCGCCTGGCAACGACGACTTTCTAGCAGCAAATCCGTTACATGCAGGGCTGATTCCAGCACAGCAGGAGGCACGGGAGGAATATTGGCAGCAGAGCAGTATACCAATGACAGCATTACGAGGACAAATAATACTTTCATCATGCATTGCTGATCTATTCTCTGAATGCAAAAGGTGATGCCATCTCAACAGGGTTGCTCGCTCTGACGCCCATTACAACGCTATTACAGCTGCCCTCATCTCTACATGTCAGTGGAGCTCCGTGGGTACTCGTCCGCCGGGTGCTGAATGTTGTTCACTTCGGCCCGTGCTTCTTCCCATGCGGCTTTGTTGCGTTTTGCCCAGTCTAGATGACATTGAGCGAATTCCATCTGCGAGATGATAATTAACATTTTGCCGCAAAATGACTGAGGGGTAGGGAGGTGCATCTGCTTACCATGTACCGCCGCACGTCATTCTCCTTCTCCCCTTGGAAACGCCGCAGGTCCCTCATTACGCCGGAGCTCGCGTCTTTGGTATCCTTCTCTGCAACACCGAGGGCTTGCTCGAGCTGGACGGTTGTCAGTTTTCTATATTCTTCAGCTGTCACTTAAAGAGTACTTACATGCACCAGACTGTCCCTTGTCTTGCCGATCTGATCTCTCCTCGTCTTCTCAGGGTCTACATCTGCCATACCGCGGAAGGCATGAGTAATGGAGCCAAACAGCTTGTTTGTGACAAAGTTCCCACTTGCGGACTTCTTGTGCGGGCTACTTGGTGGCGAGTAAGCATTTGCGTTTGGACTGTCGGGCGCGCCTTGGTGACTGCTTGGGGGAGGACCGTCGCCATGCGTAGGGGGAAAGTCTGAATCGATTGATGCTCTGTCTGCCTCTGTGCTTCGCCGGGGTTCGGAATTGTCGCTTCGTTGGGAACTGTGTGAGGGTGCTCGGCTCCGTGATGGCGGGGCGTGACCGACACCGCTGAGATGCTGTTCCAGACGTTTGGACTCTGCCTCGCTACGCTCGAGGGATTCCAGGAGATTGCGCTTCTTTTCGAGTTCATCCTTTGTCATGTCCTCTTGTATCCGCTTCAAGATCCGGTACTTGAGGACTGCGCGGACAACGCCGGCGAACTGTGCACTTTCGCGCATAGGCTCTGCGAAGCTCGCACTGAGTGAAGATGAGAGTTCGGTGGTCGAAACATAGGTGGAATCGACTGCCTGCCCTGTCTTCTCTATCGCTGCGGCGAGTGACTGAGACTGTTCGGAGAGCGAGAAGGCGTTAAACCGGGCGCCCAAATCTGCCATGTCGTCCCCCCAAGCTCCCAGGTGTGTAAGCAGCCGCCTGTTGACCTTCTCCATGGGACCTTGTAGGAGATTCTCGAGTTCCTTTGAAGACTGCTCGAAATTGACAAAATATGGATCCAACTCTTCTTCCGACAGCTCCCGTGTCTCAGGAGGGAATCGCCCGAAAACTTGTGGCCCAGGTGTGGTGTGCGCGGCGGCGGAGGGCATCGAGGCATTGTTCGGTGGTGAGGTAGGAGTGCCTGAGCTGGACGTCGGCCCAGCAGACTTTAGCTTGGCCGAAGATGATGGAACCGGGAGATAGCTATGCGCTTGCGTGGGGTTCGCTGTGTTCAGTGGGGGAGCCTTCAAGATCTGCTTAGGAATGTTGGCAACAGGAGCACTGGTCAGGACTTCGTTCTGGTATTTGTGTTAGTACGAGCTATTCTTCTCTGCCAGAGAGGCTCACCCAGCTTGTGTGCGGATCGAGGAACCGCCAGAAGACGCCGTCCTCCAACACGTCCTTCATGGCGCGACAGCGATTCAGGAAGACGGCCAACATGCGCTTCCTCAGCTCAATTATTCCCGCGTCCTCCTTCGCTTTTGTAGGCCGCGCGGCGTAGTCTGCCATCGAATGCTTTTCGGGAATAGGCGGTATGATCAGGGTCGGGTGTAGATTGACCAGTGTCGCTCGCAGTGAAGCAAACTCAGAGTACCTTCGCTTTACCTCCAGGCCCTGTGATTGTCTTAGCATTCATAACTCTGCGCCTGAGTTCTTGCCTTACGCCGCAATTGATCGTATATTGTATGAAGTTGACGTTGTCCTTCCCAGCCTCGGTGATGATGATGAGCTGCCCGGGGTTCTCATAGAGCCATTGTTCCACGCGCGCATCGTAACCGCCTTTCCTGGGTGCGACAGGCTCGCCAGTTTGCTGTTCCTCGTCGTAGTCGACGTCGCTCATGTCCCGCTGCGAGACATATTCGGGCGACTCTTGCGCAGGCGACGATGTCTCAGAAGGCGGCGTCGCGGGTCGGTAGGGTACTACAGCACAGTAAGCTCACAAGCCACCTCCAGCTTCTGCACCAGATGTCGAAGCCTTACAGGCAGCAGGAGAAGCTAGCCCAGTAACATCAGATGTGTTGGAATCATGGCGGGCAAAGGACCCATACGGGTTGTTGTCCTCGTCGTCCCACATTGCGGGGTAGTACCGGCGGTTTCAGCTGCAGCAACGGTGGCGCTGGGATATCTAGCAGAGAGCGAGGAGCATGCGGTGGCTGCGAAGCTCGACCTATTCCGGATTGTGGAGTTGGGAGTTCTGAGCTCCAGGCACCGCCGGACCAGGCAGTGACGTCGGATGCGCGCGGTGCACGGTTGCAGCTCCCCAGCCACACTCGTCGTCACTGCCACATTGGAAAGTATCGTAGTGCACAATCGCTCCCAATTGGAGCATCCTTATGTGCAAAACAATTTCTGCTCGCAGCACAAGCCGTGGATATACATTAATCTGATCAAGAGAACCCACTGCGTCGTGCACAATATTCCAGGGTCGGTGACCCCTCCTAGCCTGCTATAGCTAGGCTTCGCGTATTACAAGGGAGCCAGGATGTGTTCCTCTATCCAGAGTGTACGACTTGTATCATCGATGTAGACTGTAGTATCATCAGGATAGGTTGAATTTACCTTCGGTCTCTATCTATGATATAAAAGCGAACAGCTAAGGTCACCAGCATGCTATCTCGTCTGCGTATATACCAGGACTGCTTCACAGCCACCAGGTATCGAAGATGGATCTAGTATACCACGGGAAAGTTCGATCGATATATTGGGATGCATATGTTATTGAGGCTATGTGAGCATTAAAATGCACTGCTCGAATTCACCTCCGGTGGCTCCCATTCAAGCTGGACCTACCACTGCTCTTCAACTCATTGGAATCTGAGCATCAATCTGGTCACAAGAGCTCAACCGACTGTAGTCTGACCGTGCACGGTCTGGTATCTGTTCACCGTGATGGCGTCGTCCGGCCACTAAGTCTGGCAGGCGCCTCTCAGGTTGCACTCTCGCCCGTACAGATACCTGCACAGCGACTCGTCGAGGTCACACTCTCCGTCAATGGCTAGCCTTGAATCTCATAGTTGAGCAGAAATCCATGGGACCTTTACTGCCACTACACAGTGGCGCAGACGCGGTCTACAGGCGTGAGCTTGATGCGTGTATTGAGGGGATTGAGAACTTCCCAGTCACAAAACGACGGAGCCCAGCCAGTGAGTATTACACGTCCTCACGTTAGCTGATCTCTGTTCTGACTGATTTTCTTGCAGAAGAGTACTTCGTCATCAAGTCCTTCGTCAAGCGTCCCGTGCCTTCACTTACGCGAGGCGAGCCAGCCAGCTTTCTTCCTTCGCCTCCGCACTCACCTCAACGCCGGACGCGACCAACATCACCAACTAAGTCACCACCGTTGTGTTCAGACATGGATCGTTCTCAGCTGCACGACGGGCTTGCTCGCAGTATGTTCGGTTCCGTTCGAGGCCAACATAATCCCAGGCCTTCACAAGATGCACGATCCTTGCAAGACGCGCGAGGCCACCTAGCCATACCACCTTCCACGAGCCCTGGGGTCTTGAAGCTCAAGAAGAATACAGTCAAGATTGTGGGGGCTGCTAGCCAAACGGCGGCAGACTCGTCACTTCGCAAGTCGCCCGCGTCCGCTCCTGTGGGACCACAACAAGCAGAAACCAAAGAGTATGCAAACGCTTCTTACCAGGCTATTATTGGGTTTGTTCTAGTAAGACCATAAATGACACGTTTGCAGGAACGCATCACCCCAGCTTCGCCAGCTCACCCTCACGCCCAAGCCCTCCTCTTCACTCTCAACGCTTCCACCTTCGAAGATCGACCTGCCCCCGCAGGAGCCCAGAGTAGAGGATGATTTGGACGAGCGATTCGCACGCCTGTCTGCCAGAATCCCATCTGTCCCTTCTCGGCCTGAGAAGGAGATCTCGTTGAAAGGGCCTGACAAGTCGTTCTTCTCGCTTGGGGATCGGCTGGACACACCTACTGCCACAAAGAAGGCATCCAGCTTCACTGATTCTAGAAGCCAGGCTACGGAGACTCCAGTACTCCAAGCTTCAAAATCTTCACATTTGCCAGATCTGCGATCATGTGCGGAGACCTGCGAAGTCGCAACCCGTGACGCCCCCAAGGGTGACCCCCAAGACAGGCCTGAGCAAGTATACCTTCGAAAGGCTGCTGAGTATCTGGTTGCACTTCCCTGCAAGCCCGGAGACAGCACATATATCATCAAGACTGCGGCAGTGAAGTTGCATGAAGCTTATGCAATGACCGATCTGCAAACAGAAGTGGAAAAGTTGCGCGCTCGCTTCTCTTTCGCAATTACGACTTGTGTGAACAAGAAACTTCGAAACAGCCCCGTAACCTTGGCTGCAGATCTTGTGAAGCAGATACTGCGCGACAACAGCGGTGGCTTGCTGCAACTCTGTATCGCTCTTGCGCAGGACGGGTACATCAGATTGGACAACTTGGAGCAAACCACACAGCTGTGCCAGAGTATTCTTGACGTACTACCAAAAGCCCATGTTAGCACGGTTTCCGATCAAGCAGAGGATCCCAGGGATGCCGAGACTTCAAGCTCAGTCGAACCCATCGCCTCAGCAGCGTCCTCGAAGAAGATCTCGAACGATCCGGTGGAGAAGATGCAAGGTTGGCCAACTCAAGAGAAGCGAGAACACGGTACGTCGAAATTACTGCGCTGTTAGATGCATATGCCGTTGACGACAGCCAATGACCTGTAAGTACTGAAACCCTGTAGGTGCTGTTCACCGAGCCTGTATCCTCAAGGGCGTCACTGGTATCAAATCACTACATGAGCTTCAAGGTCTGGTATGGGGCGGCAGGCTCGAGTCCATAGCTATGCCAGAAGGCGGATCCGAGCATGCTACTGTTAAGTTTCTTACCCCAGAAGCCTGTTACGCCTATCTCCTTGCGACCGAGAACGGCATTGAGGTTGATGGAAGTACTAAGAAGACGATCATCTTCGTGGACAAGCAGCCGGGAACCAGCTCCATCAACGACGTCATTGAGAACTGCATCAAAGGAGATGCCTCCCGTTGCGTTCGAGCTACAGGTGCCGACGATGACTGGTCAGATACAGCTCTCTTCAAGCTTGCACGTGGCAGACAACAGATTCCTCGCGACGTCGATTGCATCAAACAAGGAAAGACAGCATGTGGTGTAAGTGGCGCCACTACGTGAAGCCTGCCATGCTCAGACTGACTTTATCTAGCATCATTTCATCGAATTTCGGTTTGGTAACATTTACCACGCTCTCAACTTCAAGAGATACATCGCGGCAGACGAGGAATGGGAGCACTGCTCTATTGGTTATGGTCCCGATCCATGCGAGCTGGCGCGTGGCGTACACAGTGACGATTAAGATACGAAGAGCGGTGATGGATCTGCTCGATGATCTGAACAAGCCCGAAGGCACTCCTGTTGAGGTGCATGTGCACTGTTGATCGTACCAGTTTCTGTTTACGCTCGAGATGTGGGCACTAGTGTGGGGTGAGATGTCTGCGTCTGTTCCGGCGTTACGGCTGATATTGCCTGCCGTTGCACAAGAGTGACTACTGTGGCTCGAGACGGTATAAGAACCGCGCGCGCAATTTGTTAAAAAGTTTCTCTTCAATACATCCTAAACCCTAGACACCGAAAACTCTCCATAATGAAAACTCTCCTCGTTCTAAGATTTAAGCAAAGAGCATTGCTTGTGATGTCGTGCACTTCGTAGGTGTAGATGTTTGATCGCTAGCGCCAAAAAAGTTTGGGAATGGGCAAATGTGGGGCACGCGAACAATCTGAACCTCCGTGACACTCACGCCTCTCTCGACCATCGCACAGCCTATTGTAATCATGGCAGAGGCTGGGAAACCGCTGGAAGTACCGACTCCAGAAACGGTGCTGCGGGACTTAGCCAAGAATGCTACCAAGGCCATTCCTCAGTTTGGAGAAAAAGATGTTACCATCGGCGTGAAGTAAGACTGCGAAGTCCGTGAACATCAATGTTCAACTCTGGATCATTGCTAAATCTTTCAGAGAACTTCATGACTTGATCGATCCGCTCCTGGAGACAGCGGATTTGCCAGACCTTAACCCCGGCCACCGGGCGGCAGCGTCAAACGCACTGTGCTCGATCATCGAATGCTGCCAAGCATCCACCACTGAGTATGCACGCGATTCGATTTTGGACGACTCGATATGGCTGCGATTGTTCAACATCTATCTGCAGAGATCAGATGACGCCAAAGGCAAATCGATGAGGCAGATGCTGTTGCTCCTCACCAGCGTCATAACGAAGAACCAAAGCACACGAGCATCTGAGCTTCGACTCCAAGCTGCAGCAACCTTCGTAGACATTATTTGTGACCGACAGGATCGTATCAAAGTTAAGCCTGCTTTGCAGGGTCTAGCTCATTTCCTGCTCCGGGATGTGGTGTCGATAGCCCAACTTCTCGAGATCTACGGCGCTCAGTCGACGTCTAATGAACAGACAGGAAAGTCCACGCCGCAGACTCTGTTCAGAGTATTCCTCATATGGGTGGTACATCATGATACTTCCTTGTCAGCTGGCCACCTGGTGAAGAATTTCCTTATCCAGGCGCGCCGACTGCCCGAGTACACAAAACAGAATGACAGCATAGCTGTTTCGCCCCTATGGATAGAGCCAGTCGTTCAGATGCTCCAACAATGGCCAGACCGTCTTCGCGAGTTCAAAGCTAATGTCTTCCCACATTGCTTCATGCCGAACATTGACGAGTACTTGCGCCTTCTATCATATCTCGATTTCGAGAGCCATGTCCAGTTCAAGGGAGAGTTACCTCAAGACTTAAAAACACGCAGGTCGCAAGTCAGTGGTCTGCCTAAATCAGAGGAATTCAAGATCCTGCTGGCTGCACTTGAGACAGGAAAGGAACTCACTATCGTCCGTGATATTGGTAAGAGGATGTCTGACGTAGCGATGTTATGAGCTAATGTGACCAGATTATCGCGAATGCGAGAACATTGAGATCAAAAAGGGCTCTCTTAACTTGCCTGACGATATATTTGGGGCGTGGATGTCACATTCGGAGCCAGAAGTCAGGCTCGCGGGCATGTTTCTATCAGTACATTCCACTGCTGTCACAAAAGCCATGACTGGTGGCGTCTTCAAATCACTGAAGCGGAATCTGGTGCATCTTCATTCAGATACCGATGCTTACTTTCGACGCGAAGTCCACGGCTACACTCAGAAACTCTTTGACCGCCTACGAGCAAGTACAGCTACGCTGTCAAAGGGTTTGATGAAAGGGCGCAGTCAGGAGCAGGGTCGTCTACCTTTTCCGAAAGAGTGCTTACAGCAAGACGGCCTATCTGCTGAAACTTCAACAGAGAACCCTCTGACAGAGTCTTTGTCATTCATCGTATGGTACACAAAGTTTCTCGAAGGGGAGTTGCGATCCACTGGCACATATCAGCGACGTATCACTGCCCTCCGCGCTTTGACCATCGCCCTGAAGTCGGGTGTTGATGCGGGTGTGCCGCACTCGCAGTTGTCCAAGTCGGCTCAAGGAGAGTTGAACTGGGCACACACTTTGCAGATCTCGAATCCAAGGCTTACTCGGCTGCTTCTCGATCTAGTCCTCGATCCTTTCGATGATATCCGAGAAGCGTCTATATCAGTCCTACAGCTCTGTCTGGCGGCGCTGCCCGAAGCAGAGAAGACATCTGTGTTATCATCCCTCCCACAGTTTGTGTCTCGTGCTGAGGCTATGATGCTTCGCACAGGGCGCGCTGATCAGGCTGATGGAGTTGCTCGCGCATACTCTCTGATGTTCACTGTAGCTGATGCCAATATTGGCGCATCTTCAGAATTGCCATCTTCCAAGGCCGAAGTTTTTGATGGTCTAAGAAAGCAATTGGCGGATACGCTTGACGTGGCTCGTACAAACTTATCTGAAGCGGTCAACGGACGTCCTGTACACGGCATCTACGCTGCATTGACGTCAGCGCTCTCCACCCTGAATATGAGCTTCGGCTAACAAAATGCAGTTATATTGTGGATCAGGACGGCTTCTACTCATCCATTTCGAAAGAAGATCAGCACGTGCATCGCACATGGGTTGAAGCTCATAACGAATTGATCACCAGCTTCGAGTCCCTCTGGTCAATCGTCTACAACGTCCTCTGTGCGGACGCTCCGGAAGGGAACGTTCCTGATGAGATTGATGAGACAGCAAGCCTTGATACAAGAGAGGTGTTGAGCTACTCGTGGAGAGGTTTAAAAGAGGCTAGGTAAGTATTCCAATACAGTGTCGTGAATCATACTAACATTGACAGTGTTCTGATACGGACTATCATCACTAAGGCTTCCATTGGCGAGAGCGAGCAGTCAATTCTGACACCAGCCGTGTTCGAGAGGCTGGGACGGCTGTGCTTCACTCAATTGCTGGAGCTGCGCCATCGTGGTGCGCACTCGACAGTCGCGCAGACATTCGCTGCGTTCTGCCGTCGGTGTGCGACATCCAAGATCCCGGAGCTCAAGGCGTTGCCAGACACATGGTACCAGGTGAGCGAATCATTACTGCCCTTCGAGCGATATCTAACATACTTTGAAGGAAACCTTACAGTCCATGAAGGATAAGGCGGGAGCTATCACAAGAAGATCTGCCGGTATCCCCACGCTAATGGCCAGTATCATCGCTGCTGAGCCTGAAGCTGGAGGCAAGCTTCTGGCACGTGCGATGAGAGACCTCATCAACGAAGCCTCTGTAGAAGCGCAACACACAAACATAGAAGAAAGTCGTCTGCCGCAAGTGCATGCTTTGAACTGCATCAAGGAGATCTTCACAACCTCGAAGCTCAGTGTGGCTTCCGAAGCATTCATTGCACAGGGGCTCGAGCTAGCAGCGAAAACTCTGAATTCGAACATGTAGGTCGCACTGTACTGATATTCTCCACAGGGCTGACATATTCACAGCTGGCCAATCCGTAACTGCAGTCTGATGCTCTTCAAAGCTCTCATCGAGAGACTTCTCGGCAGCAGCGAAGCCCAGGACTGGAAAGAGCAGGACCGTGCAAAGACATCACGGTTCTCCTACGACAACTACCCGAGTCTTCTCGGCATCCTCTCAGTCCTCCTCGATCCTGCTGGTCCTATCAAGCAGACTCTTGAGAATAGCTCAGAAGGCACTAACCCCTTTGACCTCCACGGTGCCGAGGGTGTCTTCCCTGCGTTGCAGATCTTGAGACAAGCACGACCGCCTACGAAGGAACTTGGTCCAATACGTGCATCTGTGCAGAAGTTGCTAGCGAGTCCGCACTGGCACATGCGTGATATGGCTGCACGAACAGTGGTGGCTCTACTGCCTTCGCATGAGATGTACGATGCAGCTTTTGATATGCTGAGGACGAAAACGACCTCCACCAACACACGACATGGTGTGCTGTTGGCGGTGAAGTATATGATGAGAAAGCTGGCGAACGAGCAACTTAGCCCGGGTAAGTCTGAGCATACATTCTACGATCTATCTGAGGCTTGAATTGGAGCAGCCTTCAGTGCCGTGACTCCTTGCTAACGTCATTTAGCATCACAAAGTATCGAGGCCTTGCTACTCGAACTCATCAATTGCGTTGACCAGTGGTTCACTGGAAGCACCTGCCCCTTCATCGACACTGTGTTCTTCGACATCATCAGCACATGCGGTCTGTCTATCCTTCGACGGGAAGAGTCAGAGTCTGTATTGTTGGCATGGACGCAGCTCACTACATCGATCCAGATCGGACCAGAGTTCGAGCTAGGTGCCTGCAGTGACTCTGACAGTCCGCTCCGCGCTGAAGCATTGGCAAGATTGTTCGTCATCGACCGTGTCATCGTTCGTCCTGATTCACTGGGCACTATTGTTTCGGAGAACTATCAAAGTATTGGTGATGCACTGATGCTCCTGGCGACCGAAGACCCGGATACATGCTGCGCTGCTCTGGACACCTTGGAAACGATCATTGGCAAGGTCTCTCCAAACGCCCCCAAGAAGCCAATCTCTATTCTGATGGCGCACATCCACCGTGTAGTCCTTCACGCTTCAGACCCAGAAGTAGTCTCCAAAGCGCAAGACGTACTCGCCGAAGCCCTCCATAGCAACCCACACCGCAAAACCGAGTTTTTCGGGCTCCTCACAGACACCCAACTCCTCAACACGCTCAGTGCAGTAGAAAACCAGTGCCTCTCCGCGCCACCATCCAACACTCAAGGCGCCCTCCACCTCCTCGGCTTCTTCCTCGAACACACCCACACCGCCTTCCCAGAAGCCCACGACCCCATCTCCGCAGCAACGACGCGCTACATCCGCCTCCTGCGCAGCACCATCCTCGACACCAACCCCTTCGACACGCGCTTCGCAGCCGCACAATCCATCTGCGCGCTTCACACTCTCTGGACAGCCAGCACACCTACCTTGCGCCCCTCACCGCACGTCCTCGGCCTTGCGCTCGTGCTCTACGATATGCTCCAAGACGACGACGACGAGATCCGCGACCTCGCCGCCCTCGCAACCGCAACCTTCATCTCCGCCACCAGCGGCCCCCACCCAACAGCCCCCACCGTCCCGCTCCTCGCAACACACCACCTCCTCACCCACCTCGCGCTCCTCTTCCCCGCCTCCCCCGCTCTCGCTTCCCACGCACTCGCCCGCCTCACCGCCGCCGCCTCACCGAAACTCCTCTTCGCCGCACCCTTCGCGCATCTCCTCGCCGACGCCACAAAGCCGCAGACCGCGCTGTTCGCGCAGGAGAAGCAGAACCTGTACAAGGACGACGTGCTGGACGCGTTGGCGTGGGCGAGTGTGCTGACGACCCGGGAGTCAGTAGCGAATCTGCCCGCGTCGACAGTCGCGGCCGCGCAGTCCTGGACTGTGGACGCGCTTGCTGCGCTGACGCAGCGGTATGCGAGCGACGAGGACGGCGCGCTGGGCTGGGCGAGCAGGGCGGAGGCGTTCACCTGGATAGTGAGGGCTGTGTGTACGGCGGATGTGGTGTTGCAGGCTGGAGGGGGACAGGGGAAGGCGGAGGTGAAGTTGGGGCTGGCAAGGCTGGTGGGCGAGATGAAAGGGCACGCGGGCCATGGGGTGCTGGTCGAACGGGCGGAGGAGGTGTTGAGTAGGGATGTGATGAGGGGGTTGGGGATGTTGAAGGGGGTGGCGAAGGAGGCGCCTGGGTATGCTCAAAGTTGGTTGTGAGTGGGGTGAGCGTTTTGGGAGGGAGGGAGTAGCAAGGTGAAAAGACGATGGATAGATGGATAGATAGGAAGAAGATGGGTTGAATGTTCTCTGCTACGTTTGAATTGATATCGTGAAGCATGGATCTGCAAGCATCGTCTGCACGATCCATATCCATCACGAACTGCATGACCCACAGCCTCGGCTCAATGACCTCGCATCCGCTCCGCCTCTTTGGCCCTCTGTCTCTGATCCCTCCTTCTCGCACTCCTCCCGCCCCTCTTCTTCCCTCTCCTCTTCTCCTGCTTACCAAGTTCATCACCCACACTCTCACCCACAACGCCGCCCACGGCTACGGCCATGCCCATGCTCTTACTCACACCCTGGCTCGCGGCTTCATATTGATCATCCTTTATATCACAAGACAAATCCTATCTCGCCTTCCGATACCTCCCCTGCCGCATCTCGGCCTGCAACGCATCGTTCTGATCCGGCAACGGCGCACGCTTCCTCTCCCAGCCATTCGCACCACCATCCGGGCTACCCGCACCGTTCCAACCATTCTGGCCCCCAGCCATTGTAATTCCCGGTGGAGCAAAGCCAGCTGGAGGCGTAGGGTATCCGGGCGGTAACCCAGGCGGGAAGCCGGGTGGTGCGCCTTGAGGAAACCCGGGCGGCGGGAAGCCAGGAGGCATGCCGGGTGGGAATTGGAAGTTCGGAGGGGGACCGGGAGGGAAGGGGGGTGTGCCGGAGGATTGAGGCGGGTGTGGGAAGCCTGGGGGCCCGGGGTGTTGAGGTGGGCCGCCGTGGTGGGGGAGGGGAGGGGGTGGGGGCATGACGCCGCTTTGGATGAGTTGAGCCAGGCGCGAGGGATCCATGCCTGGCGGCATGCCTCCTGGAAAGGGAGGCGGAGGGCCGGGAGGGAATGGGTTGGCGCCGCTTGGGGGTGGGGGAATGGGTGGCATCGAGCCTGGGTAGTGGACGCCGCCGATGCCTGGTAGGGCGCTGGACGTGCCATCTGGGTTCGTGGGTGCCAGACCCGGAAGATTGAGACCGGGCGGTAGGAAGGGAAGAGAGCCGATGCCGGCGATTTTGGAAGGGAGTTTCTGGTCGACAAGGCCTTCTGCCTCGTCCTCGGCTTCTTGCTCTTCTTCCTCGGCGCGCTGGCGGCGGCCGTGGTTGCGGTCGAAGGTGCCGTTACGCTCAGCGGCTTCCTGACCGATGTGGTACCTGTCTTCGGGGTACTTTGTGTCGCCAGGACGTGGCCGTGTCCAGAAGCGTGTCACGCGGTCGTTGGAGCCAGAAGCTAGGATATGGCCAAGCGGGTGCCAGTCGAGGGTCCACACGGTGAAGTCGTGGGCGTACTGGATGCTGTGTGCAGGGTAGATGGCTTGCGCTGGGGCGTTTTGAGGATCGGCGGAGTCGTAAGGAGAGAGTGTGGGGGGTGTGCCTGCAGGAGCGTTCTGCTCGTCGAGGAGGTAGTGGTGGATGCTGCCGTCGACGCCGCCGGTAGACAGCAGGTTCTTGTGCATAGGGTGCCAGGCCATGGTGATGATGTCCTTCTCGTGCCCTCGCAGGAGAAGGACGTCGCGCATCATGCGCAAGTCAAAGATGCGGGCTGTATGGTCACGAGCGCATGTGGCTAGCAGATTCCCCTGGGCGGGCTCGAACATGGTTTTTGATATTGGATTCTTATGTCCATGAAGGGTTGTGAGGCAGCGAGCTGTGCGCGGGTCCCAGAACTTGACCTGGTGGTCTTTTGAACCTGACACGAGCAGTCCCTTGTGCGGATGCCAGTCCACCGACTTCACTTCCCAGCCGTGCCCCGTCAACGTCAGCTCCTCCTTACTGGATGCAAAATCCCAGATCTTCAGTGTTGTGTCGTCGGCGCAGGTGACAAACTTGGAGTCTGTCGGCGCAATGGCAAGGCCGCGGACTGCTTCTGTGTGCGCCTGGATTTCCTTGACGTTGTTGAAGTTGGTCTGCCAGTACTTGACGACGCCCGTCTGGTCGGCCGAAAGCAGCCAGTCGTCGGTGTGTGTGTACTCTACGCAGCGGATGGCGGCCTCGTGGGCCTGCATGATGGTCTCGAAGTTGAAGCCCATGCCGTTCCACAGGGTGAACTCGCCGCTGGTGGAGCCCGTGAGCAGGCGACGGCCCTCGGGGGTCCATTTGACGACATTGATGGGGTGCTTGACCTTGTTGAGTGACGAGTGGACGGCTTTGGCAGGTATCGACTCGGCTGCGTTGGCCAGGCGGGCGGCGGGCGGCTGCATGTCGACGATGTAGCTTGCGCTTGGGCGTTCCATCTCAGGCATGGCCAGGTTCTTGTATCGTGGGCGCCGGCTGCGCATCCACTGCACTGTCGTTGCGCCATAGTCGGTCACGGCGCCTGCAGAGAAGGTCAGTACTGCTCAGAGCAGAGCATGTAGGTAGGTAGGTGATATCGGCAGACGTACGCTTTGGTCGCGCGCGTGGAGCGCCGTCGAATTGGTGCTGGTAGGGCTCGCGCTCCATGGTGTAGGATGTGTCGCGACGTCTGCACCGCAGTGGCGAAAGGTCAGCTGGCTTCAGCGCTCCATACGCTGCGGGCGTGGTTGCTGCGCGTTGTTGTCGGCCGGTGCTCTCGCGGTCGCGGCTTTGTTGCGGAGGTGCGAGGTGCAGCTCCGACTCCTAGCGCGGCTGCAGGCGCAGGCGCAGGCGCAGGCACAGGGAAGTGGCTGGTGAGCTGTGGCAGCAGCAGCCAACGGTCTGGTCCACTGGTGCTGGTCTGGGTCTGCGTCTGGGGAACGGCGCGCGGGAGGGGTCTCTGGGCTTCGTCATTGCGTGCAGCCCCAACAATTCATGGTCATGGTCTTGTCCGCTCATGGCCTCTGCTCCAAGACAGCCATGCAGTGTCATCCATCCTTCGTCTGTCGCCCGTCGCTGCTGGCCAAGTAGCTGCGCATCGATCCGTCCCTCGCCCGACTCCCATTCCATCGCCTCGGCTTAAAGATACGCAATCCGCTCGTCCCAACAAACAATTGCCTTGTGATAAAGACTGTATTTCTGCTCCGCGGACCATCCACGGTCAGCCATCATGGCTACACTTACCCAGGCCTCCTCCACGGCAGTGGACGTCCACGAAGCCAACTCGACCAGGTCAAGGGGGTCCGCTACCCCGGACAATGGCAATCTTCACCAATCCAAGCAGACCAATGGCTCTGCACACAAACGGACTCGCAGCAAGGACAGCAAATATCGCCATGTCTATGCGACGCATTCAGAAACCCGTATAACCTGCTTGAGCCACGAGTCCAAGGACACACCCAGCTTTGTTGGCTTCAGGAATCTTATGATCTTGGTTCTCAGTATGCAGCACCTCCTCTTTACGCTCTGCTCAATTGCTGACTCTGATAGTCGTATCGAACCTTCGATTGATGATCGTGAACCTTCAAAAGTACGGCGTCCTCATCTGCATCAGCTGCCACGACTATCGACGATCCGACATTGTCACCGGCCTGCTTCTCTATCTCCTGGTCCCTGCCCACCTGTTTGTTACCTACCTGATCGAACTGGCGGCTACATGGCAAGCAAAGCGAGCGCACGCCAAGATATCCGAGAAGAAGAATGAGGACACGCCTGAGGAATACGCTGCAGCCCTGAAGAGCTTCAATTCAACCTGGCACACCGTTGCCTTCTTCCACAGCGTCAATGCCGTCTCGAACCTGTATATTGCAACCAAGTATGTCTACTACGACATCTACCACCCAGGCATCGGCACCCTCTGCGAGATGCATGCTGTCATCGTCTTTCTCAAGTGTGCGTCCTACGCCTTCACCAACCGTGACCTGCGACATGCGTATCTGCATCCCAGACAGGCCGAGCCACTGCCTGAGCTCTACAAATCTTGCCCATATCCGGAAAACATCAACTTCAAGAACATGTGCTACTTCTGGTGGGCACCCACACTCGTTTACCAGCCCGTCTACCCACGCACCTCGCACATTCGTTGGGGCTTCGTGTTTCGACGCCTGTTGGAGGTGCTTGGGCTCAGTATCGTTGTATGGATCGCTAGCGCACAGTACGCAGCACCTCTTCTGCAGAACTCTCTGGACAAGCTTCTGGAGCTGAACCTTACTGCAATCCTCGAACGTGTCATGAAGCTCTCGACAATCAGTGTATTCTGCTGGCTGTGTGGCTTCTTTGCTCTCTTCCAATCATCGCTCAATGCCCTCGCAGAGATCATGAGGTTCGGCGACCGCGAGTTCTATGGCCCATGGTGGAACGTCAGCTCCATCAGAACTTACTGGACCACTTGGAACAAGCCCGTCACCAACTTCATGCGCCGCCACGTCTACTCGCCTCTTGTCGGGCGAGGAGTACCACCACCCATCGCACAGATCATCGTCTTCTTCTTCTCCGGCGTCCTGCACGAGATGCTCGTCGGCGTGCCCACACACAATATCATTGGCGTGGCCTTCGTTGGCATGATGATCCAGATCCCTCTAATCGTCTTGACGGATGTCATTCAAAAGATCCGTGGCATCGACGGCAAGACGGCAGGCAACATGATTTTCTGGGTGAGTTTCTGTTTGGTGGGACAGCCGCTGGGCGCGTTGTTGTACTTCTTCGCCTGGCAGGCCAAGTATGGCAGTGTGAGTAAGCAATTCGAGGCTAGTAAAGCTGCGGGCTTGTTTCCGAGGCGCTGATGGAAGACTTCTGTGAGGCGCCATTGTAGCTTCTACGTGTAGTATGTCGGAACGCAATTCAAGTATCGCTTGTGCGCACTCGAACTGCATAGCTACTCCCGCCCTGTTCTGTGTGTTCCCTCATGCATGGTGTCTACGTCCTATTATCTCTTGCTCTTGCTTCCTGCCCGCCCCTTCCTCGCTTGTCTGAAGCGCAACTACCCTCTGGTTGCCAGTGCCCCACAAACATTCGTCGATGAAGGTCAAGGTGAAGCTGACTCTCGCGCGCACCTCGCTCACCAGTAAACCTTGACTTGTCATCTAGAGGTGAAGCTGACTTTCGCACGCACCTAGCTCACTATTAAAACCTTCACTCTCCGTATGTTCACCTTTCGTTCACCTCAGACTCACCTTGCTTTCCCCTCCATTTTCTACTTTGGCTTCCCGCAGCTCTGACCAGCAGCAACATTCAAAGACAGCAACGACGAAGAGTCGAACACGAGCATCTCTGTATTCCCAGATCACAAGATATCAGAAACTTACCATGCATAAGGTTGAACAAGGTCAGCGGTGACTACGTCCTAGAATGGTCCCCTGTTCGTGGAGCAGGCTCTGCTGTCTGCACTGGATGCTAGATGGAGGAGTGGAGCTGCTGATCTCGCAGTGGTGGGCAAGGATGCAGCGTAGTGTTTAATCGAGGAAATATGTCAGGACACCGTACGCAGGTGTGTAACAGGAATGCAGAGAGAGCTTGTGGTACAGTGTGATAGAAAATATCGGGTCCTCGATATTATCGTTTCCTGTTGGCAATCCTCCGAACGATACACAAGGAAATGTACTGTGGTACATGATGATTGATGGGTCTTTGAATTTGATGTCATACTTCTCTTTCGTCCAGTTAGTATGATCGAACTCAATGGTACTCAATTGATCTATATCTAAGTTCATCGAGCATATGAGACTGCTGCCTTTCCATACCGTTTGCGATCTACACAGGGAGGGAGACACTGACGTCATGGCGGGCTAGGTACCTGCAGTAGACACAACATCGAAGCCACCTTCCATCCCCAAATCGTAAATCGTCAAGCTCGGCACCTTTGACGAATCAACACAGACACAGCCAACGCCGTAATCATCGATCATAATGGCTGCTGAAGTCGCGGCTGGAGCATACATCGCAGCGGAGGCGATCGAGCACACTGCCGAAGCTGGCTATGCTGCATACATCGTCTCGAAACCTACGTTGCCCCTCAAGGCTACGTTTACTAGAATTGCGACAACTTCGGGTGACCATTCAAAGTTGGTCATTGTTGCTCATTTCCAAGTCCTTTGCTAAGATCTGCAGTCGTTCACTAGAGAGGTCCCATCACACATTGTCAGTAGTCAACAACAAAGCCTACATCTTCGGTGGCATCACTGCAGAAAACCAGCTAGCAAGTAATGATATCCATGCGGTCACACTCCAGCACTCGGGTCAGCCTGAGATGGACTATAATCTCATCCCGGCTATCCCTACAGCAGACGGTGAGAGCGTACCAGACGCACGAGCCAGCCACGCGGCCTGCACATTTCACGGAAATATCGTAGTATACGGCGGTTCGAACGAGAAAGATGAGTTGCTTGAGGAAAAGTCGTCAGTATGGATGTTCAGCCCAGAACGAAAGTCTTGGGAACACTTGGTGCCTTCGACTCTAGATCTTTCCCCAGGCCCGCGACGACATGCCAGGCTCTTCGCGCAGGACAACTGCATCGTACTGTTTGGTGGATATGATGGGAGTGGCGACCTCGCTAGCGACATCTGGCAGTTCGATGTTGCTGCAAGGGTGTGGTGGCAGCTACCCACAGCTCCAGTTGCGACCACCAATGTGACTCTGGCAAACAATCAGCTTTGGCTTATCTCTGGGTCCGACACCATGAGCAGCCAGCTTCACCACCTGGATATCTCCTCCCCCAAGAACGAGATGTCCTGGGATTCGTTCACGTTCCCAACAAACCCGATTGCCCCAGGTCCCCGCGCTCGGCAGGATGGAGCTCTCTTGCCCATCCATACCGGATATGGCCGCAACTATCTCATCTACCTCCTTGGTGCTCGTGCAGACACATCGTCGACTACAACGACCGCTCCTGAAGACCCCAAGCACGCAAAAGATGCAACACAGTGGAGTGATACCTGGGCACTGCAGATACCATCGAGCGACCTGCAAATGAAAGCCTCGACATCTTTCAAAGACGCTATCAAGCCAGCAAAGATCAAGGACGCGATACGATCTGCTCTCGGCGCAGACACTCATGAGCTATCTTGGGGTGAGGCGGTCGTCCAGGTGCCGTCCGAGAAGGAGCTGGAAGAGATGGATGGGAAGCTGCATCCAGGCCCACGGGCTTTCTTTGGCGCGGATGTGATGCAGGATGAAAAGAGCATAGCTCTGTGGGGAGGTGTGGATGCCAAGGGTGAAAGAGTTGGAGATGGATGGATCATAAAATTGGAGTAAAAGATCGCAATGGCACTTGGCATGCTAAAAGCATCCGGCAAAGGCTATTGCTAAGCTCTGATTCGATATGTTCGATTCGTGGCAGTATGTACGTTATGTAATGTCAGGACCCAGCCACAATACCATGGCTAGATGTGCCTCTGATCTGCGATATTCGTGTCATCATGGGAGATCGACTGAATATCAGCCATGCGTTGGTTTTAGTCATAACATACATGCAGTGAAGGCCTGATGAGGTCCGTATTGGATCTTTTCCAGTCATCACTCGCGAACGAGCCATAGCCCTTGAACAGGTTGTTGGCATCCTTCGCAATGCTTGTTACTGTGTTGCTTTGTGCTCCGCGAATGAGATCGTAAACACTTGGCCACTCTTGGAACACTGGTGAGGCTTCGTAATACACTTATTGATCTCTACCATCTTGGCTGATCTCTATAATGCAATTATGATGTTGTGATCGCTCACTGTTCGCACTCTCAGTCAGCCTCCTGATGAACCTGTCTTGTGTACTTCGTAATCGCCGTGACATATCTACCACACCGTGTACCCGCCATCCACGAGTATCTCACTGCCTGTAACATAGCTGCTCGCATCACTCACGAGCCAAACCGCCGTGCCTCTAAACTCTTCCGGCTTCGCAATCCTCGCCATCGGAATATCCTTGATCCACCCCTTGCTCAACTTCTCCATCTCCTCGCCCTCATTCGCCTCCGTCTGGATATAGCCTGGCGACAACGCATTAACGCGGATGCCGTGCGGTGCCCATTCCGTAGCGAGAGACTTCATCAGGTGGGTAGATGCGGCCTTGCTGGCATTGTAGGCAGATTGCTTCTGCGGCCTGTTGACGATGGACCCGGACATGGACGATACGACTAGGATTCGTCCTTCGACCTTGTTCTCAATCCACCACTTGCCGGCGGTGCGTGCGAAGAGAAAAGTTCCGGTCAGGTTTACATCTATCATCCTCTGGAAGTCCTGCAGGGGGTAGTCTTCAGCGCTTGCTCCTCCTGTGATGCCCGCGTTGGTCACGAGGATGTCGACTTTGCCGAACTCTTTCACGATCTTGTCCCAGGTCGATCGCACGCCTTCTTCAGACGACGTATCGCACTCGTAAGCGTGCAGTTTCGGTGCCGGTAGTCCCGCGTTCTTGGCCTCCTGAGTCAGGTGCTGGACAGACTTCTGGGCGCTGTCCTCGCTCAGATCGACCACTGCTCCATGTGCTCCAGAGAGGGTGAAGGCGTTCAAAATCTGTTGGCCAAGCCCTTGGGATGCTCTTTGCATACGTTAGAAAGACGTCATGAATGAGTACCACGAACAGAGTGCTCTTACCCAGTCACTGCAGTCTGGTTAGTCAAGTCCAACGGAGTGAGGTGTCCTGCGCTCACTAACCCACTGCAACTTTGCCCTCAAGAGAGAACTCCGGTAGTGTCCTAATCTGCGTATGAGCAGAGCGCCACGGCACACGGGGTCGTTGGAGCTGGGATATAGGAGCGCGCCTCAACGCGGACCGTGCTAGAACGTACGGCATAATTCGATCAACTCGTCAATTGATTCGAGTAGTAAAAACGCAAAGAACGGATTTTGTAATCGATCCTGCAACGATAGCCACGGTGTCTGGATTTTGTTTCCCAAAAGCTTCGATGTTTGATGTTATAGCAGTGGCGCAGGTACGTCACCCTGGCGTAGGAACGAGCTCATAATCCTTCGACCCTCGATATGTGTCCACATCATCTCGAACTTATTCGGTACTACGAGCAGTTGTGATACGATGTCACGTAGACACGTCTCGTTTGTTGCTCCTCGGTGTACTTCTTGTTCGAAGCTAAGTCTACAGGAGAGCCCGGTTGTACGCGCTATCATAGCGCCAAGTATAGTCGTAATTATGGTTACGAGACCGTGAATGGTCAATTGACATTTAAGGGTCTGTACATCTCAGCTGAAAGAAACCTATCAGGTGTCAGCCTCTGCTTACAGGAAACGTTAGCTATCGATCACTGTGATGTCCATTGCACGCAACAAGTTGAAGTCCTCAGATGTTGATTGTCCATTACTGACCGAAATAGTCAGAAGAACTAAGTACAGGTTTGTCAAATCCCCAAAATGAAAATCAACTCCAATCAGCTCCGGTCATTGCACGTTGTCCATAGCAGACCTGTTGACGCTTGCGCGTCGAACCTCGTTCCCGCTCTTACATGACTGTGCACCAGCAGGACTCATCGCAGCCACAGCAATCGCAGGACTCGCCGCAGCTCACTGGCTTGGGCTTGATGATGGTGGTGATAGAGGAAGCGGCGCTGGCAGGCATGGCGGTGAGGTGGGTTGTATGAATGGCCTTAGCTTGTTAGTACGAGTGATCGACAACTCGTGGACTGAGTGGACTGACGTGGAGTGTGCTTTCAAGGTAAGCGATATAGAGATGGTGATTGGCTTGAGTTTAGCTTGGGTAAGTTGTATGTAGGGTGATGATAGTGTGAACTTGGGTTGATGGAGGGAGCAAGAACCTTTATACTCACCAGGAGGAGTACAAGGCTCGAGTACAATCGAAACAAGCAAATCAGCATTCACAGCAACATCGTCATCGCGGCCGCAGGTCACCGCCGCCCGCGCAAGCCGGTTACCTGCGAGACCTTGACGACAACAGCTGTACCCTAGGCGCCGTCCACTGCCAATCGAGCTGAACAACTGGCTTGAAACCTTGGTCGTCCCGTTTGACGCTCCGTACTACGCCTAAACCTGACTGTGCCAGTGGCTTTGTGCAATCAAACCGGCGTGGACTGAGTGGCTGAGCAGGTATATGTAAACGACCATGCCATCTCATTGGCGGATCACTTGACGTCGTTGTACATGGTGGTCTGGCCTTGCATGGGTCTGTCACCAGGCTAAGCTGATCAAGCCTCTTAGTGCCGAAAAATGCCTCAAAAATGCGAGGCATAAGCTTTGACAAGCTCGTACTCGGCAGCTTGGCAGTGAATGCCAACGCAGCTCGTACAAAATCGCAGCCACAGGTGGCACAGCTTGCTCGAGCTCTGGACTCCTGGATATGGTGTCGTCGCTGGGACTACGGACAGCCTCTTCTTGCACGAAAGGTGAGCATTGGCCGAATAGTGGACCATTTGGTCCCGTGAAGTTGTTTGTGGTAGCTCCAAGGGAGTGAATGGGTACGATAGATAGAACGGCATGGACATGAGTTGCTGGGTGCTGATCGGGGCGGCTGAGTTATGGGGTGGCATGCGCTCTTCCTGGTTTAGACGTCCAAGCAACATGGAGAACGGACTGTAATTATCGCCTCGACCGGGAAATACGCTGCAAAAAAATGCGGTAATTCATGTCATGCGATTTTCTTCTTGTACATGGATAGTCTCTGGATGTAAGCTCAAGGATGCGCTGGCGATATTTTGTGATGTATGCAGGAGATTCGGCCACACTGCGGGTACGGGTACACCAGTAGCGGTGGCCAATCGCGCCTTCCACGGAGTGATCTTCGTGCTGCACTTAGAACCTCGCATATATGACTGGTTTTCATAATTCTTTATACTTTTTACTCGATAGTCAGAAATCATCTGCCTCATGCACTCACTACACGTCGCTATGATAACGTTCCATCGCTCTTCTTTTATCTATACATTGCTTTACGTCGTAACATCAGAGAGAGCCAGCCCACGATAGTTCCAGTACCTTTCATTCCAGGACAAATGCGATGGCAAACGCTCGTGAATTCGCTGCAAGACCACAGCACCGAATGAGACTTGGTGGCGACATGCGATTCAACTCCAGATAATGCTCAAAACAAAACAAGCAACGATGCGTGCAAATGAACATATAGTGTACGCCGACCTTTGATGATAAAAGGAAAAAAGAAAATAGTCCCTGGACTCAGCCAGGTAAGGCCTCGAGCTGCAGCATGTAGCTCGGCATTCAATTGACATAAGAGCACACGCCAGTGCTCTTACGACGACAAAGAGGTTATGCAGTGGGGTCTTCCTGTGGCGGAGTGATCTGTGGCAACATTGCCACTCGTTTTGGACGACTCGTTTCTTGTGCCCAAAACTGGGCACGATACAGCACAATGGTGGTATGCCGAACAGAGATTGACCACGATTGATGTGGTCACGGCCAGGTTGAATGGTGTCAGACCGTATCATCATCGTAACCTGTGTTCGAATTGGCAGCATGGTGACCTGCGTTCGAGTTGGCAGCAGCTTGGTCCTCAAATTCAACCTCCTTTACGCTCTGATACGTTGGTAGGTAACGTTTCACCTGTTGATTTTTGCTCTGGATTCTTCTTTCGGCCCTTCTTGTTCCTCCGACCTTGTGAATTCTGCCATGGTGCAGCATTGCTAGCAGTCGAGCTTGGCTTCTGGTGCTTGTCATTGGGTTTGTTCTGAGTGGTGCGACCAGTATCCTTGTTAGACGTTGACTGCTTAGGAAGTGACGCTCGGCGACTCTGCTGATGATGCTCTTTGTTATTCCCCTTGCCACCGTTGGCATGCTTGTTGTTCTCAGTATGCCTATTG
Organism: Didymellaceae sp. YAFEF048; assembly: GCA_032595095.1. Lineage (NCBI taxonomy): Eukaryota > Fungi > Ascomycota > Dothideomycetes > Pleosporales > Didymellaceae > Didymellaceae sp. YAFEF048. Next base: position 124,098 of record JAVISA010000020.1, on the reverse strand, counting down.
GCGGTCGGCGAAGGCGTACGCTTCTCAAATACTGGTGATAGCAATGGCAGGTTGGCGGTCTTGATTTCCTGTGGTGGCGCTCGAGGTGCGTTTGCGGTATCCAAAGCAGACAGTCCGTTTGGTAGTGCGGTAGCTCGCCATGGTGGAAGATCACGCTTCACAGGCACATCTTCGATATGAGCGCGTGGCTCCTCCTTGGAATCGTAATTCATGATGTCTTCCGAGATATCGGGGAACGGCTGTCGGTCTTCGCTCGACATGGATGTCGAATCATTGCCGCCTGATATGGGGATGCCTTGTGGGGAGCCATTCAATATCGGCATGTTCATGAGATTGGCTGCACCCTGTCTTTGCATTTCCTCAAGTACGAGCTGCTGCCGGGCCTGAAGTTCCTGTATTTTCTGCTGCGTATTTTGCTGTAAGGCCGGCGGGCTAGTAAATGCCGGATCGATTCCTGTTACGTCGGTCCTCGATTGGTTGCGAGGTGGTGTGGGAAAAGAACCGTTGACTATCACAGGTCCGAGGTCGGATGGGGGTCGTGCAGAATCGACACGCGTTTTGCGTAGCTCGGTCGGGGTAGCTGGAACAGTCGGTGACGCTCCCGACATATCATTGCGAACGTGTTCCCGGAGAGGAGAAGGCGAACGGGACACTCGCCGTAAAGCAGTATTCAGTAAAGGTTGCGTGATCTCCGGCGACACTCGCTTCTTTCGTTGTGCCAGTTCGCTGAACGACGGTATCGCGCCAACAGCGTACTCTTGCAGCGATCGCGCTTGAGGCTGCTCGTTGACATAGTATCCGACATACTCTTTGGGTGTGCTCGAGAGCATTTGGCCAACGGGCTCAACAGTATTAGACAGAGGGCTGGAATGCGATTCGGACATGACGTGCGCCTCGGGAACATCTTGTGGGGACCGGGCGATATTATATCCTCCGAAGGTGGCAGGTTCAAAGAATTGGGGCATAGGCGGGTAGCTGGCTAACATAGGCTGTTGTGGCATACCACGCGCAGGTTGCGACTGGGAGCGGTTGACGCTTGTATCGCTCGCGTTGGAAGCCCTGTGGACGACTCGACGTGCTCCGGGCATGCTGGTGCTCAGAGATGGAGACGACGGATTTGTTCGTATCGAGTCTTGGGGACCAGTCCCAGGATGTTGCATATTGTATACGCCCGGATATGGGTACATGAATCCTTGCGGAAGAGCATTTGGTGGGATGCCAAGCTCTGCTAATCTTGGACTCGATCTGCCATTCATGTATGGGGATTTCTGTGGGGATCCGTTGGTGCCATTTGGCACGTAGTGTTGGGCCTGGGCTTGTGCAACAGCATGCGCATGCATTTGAGCCGCACGATGTGCCTGCTGGGCATGTTGTTGCGCCGCTAATTGTGCACGCAGCGAATTTGACTGCATCTCCAGCATCTGGTATTGTTGATAAAGCTGGTCGTGCAGCTGATCGTGAATGCCACGAGGAACAGCAAAGTATTCCTGACCGGACCCGTGTTGTATCGGTGGACTGTGTAAGAAGCCGGGCCGTCCCTGAGCATATGGCTGGCTGCCAGAAGACCTACGGCTGCCATTGCTGTGCTGGCCTTTCATGTTATACCCTCCCCTTCCTCCACGATGGTTGGATCCTCCTCGGCTGCTTCGAATGGGTACACTTGACGTAAGTGTTGCTTTCTTGGAAGTCGGTTTCTGGAAAAGTAAAGGATTCGGCTTTCCCTCAGCAGGGAACTGGAACTGTTCGCACATCTTTTCGAGTTGCTGTCCATCGGCCAGAAGATCAAACGCCCGTCGAATTTCCAAGTGCAACCCGCGCCAGGCATAATCGTCCGCAGAATTGCCCAAATTTCGTTCAACGTTGAATGGCTCCTCAACGCAAAGTCTGTTTGTCCCTTCTTTCTGCCCGCCTCCTGGGTGCCAGGCTTTCTCTTCTCTTGGTATACGTTTCCCTTGTCGTATCGAAATGGCCTCCTTTTCGTAATCGACCTCATAACCATATATTCGGAAGAAATTGAACAGGAGCTGTCCAATCGTTTCCATGTTCGCATCGCCAAAGCCACGCAGTTTGTCGACGTCGTCAGCAAAATCCGCATGAGAAGTTTGACCAGTTGTCGGGTCAACCTCTCGAAAAGGCAAGCTGTGTAAGGATGGTAAGATTGGCGGATTTCTTGTTTGCAGAAAACTTATAATCAAACAGATCCAAGTATACGAGCTGATCGTACCGCCGATACCAGCATCGTTGAGAAGACGTTGTTTCGTCCAGTGCTTGATGATCATGGCCAATGGTCGTACGCGGTCATCGATCTGGATATACGTCCTGATCATCCGAGTGTTTTCGAGAGCGGCCACGTTATTCACATTCATATCGCAGGCTAGTTCCAATTCAGGGTCCCAGACTTTGACGATCCGGACCTTAGCCTGTGGTATACAAACGACACGTTCCATGCCGTCTGAAGCATATGTTAGCGGAGTTAGGCTGCTCAGCAGTGGAGCACATACGTTTGTCGAGGGCTTCGGCGAGCGGGTGCATTTCCTCGAGCGATGTCATGGGCGTTTGTATGCAAATATCAACTATGAGAGATGTCAGTGCGTGTGTTCTGGATATGCCACAAAAGTGCAACTGCCTCACCATCACTATCCGTTGTATACAGCATGTTGCCCGAAGAACCAAAAACATGAACTTTGGACAGGTTTCCGGGGAACTCTGTCTCGAGTATGCGTTGCACCTTCTGAACGAAACGATCACGTTTGCGAGTATTCTCGAGACTCGGTTGTAACCGGTCGTACAGTTCGCGCATATCCCCACTCAACTTGTCATCTTCATGCGGGTCCAACGTCTTTTTTAGCTCGTCCTTGGCCTGCTCGAGAACCTCGGATGACTCGTATGGCATTCTTCGCCGCCCAAGTGAGCCAACATTTGTCTCGTATTTGCATTTGAACGGCCTTCCTAAGCGCAGTGTCGGCATAGTGCTGTTGGCCTCTGACGACACAGAGCGTGGCGAGTGACTGCCCAAGCCGCTGTTGGGGGACGGCGAGCGAGAGCGCGACTCATACTTGCGGGCAAGTTGCAGAGGCGTCGAGGGCACCGAGTTCGAGTGTTGCGACACGATAGACGGCCGCTGGAGGCGCGGGGGGGCCATATTAGCATCGTCTCGTTTGCTCACAGGCGAGCTACTATCCCATACACCATTAGATGTCATGTTAGGCGCGCTGGTATGCACGCGGGACGGCTGCTCTCTATGCCCATCGAGCTGCTGACGCGTGAGCGCCGTCTTGACAAAGGGCTTCTGCTTCAGCGGACGGGGCTCCTCCCGCTCTGGTGGCGGGCTGTAATGCGGAGACACGATGACGGCGGCGGTGGACGAGAATGTGGCGGTCGGGGCGCGAGAATGCACTTCGCCAGTGGGCGCAGGCTGAGAGAAAGTTTGTAGCGGTTGGGACGCAGGCAATGGATTTGGGAGGTGCTGCTTCGTGCGCAGCGGGTTCAGTGGGGAGGTTGCGGACGAGTATGAGTAGGGCAGTGGAGACCAGCCCTGCAGCGGAATGACCGTGGGGGGAGATTGCACGGTGATGCGAGGGGCGCGCCCTTGGTGCAGGCGGCGGTCTGGATAGATGACAGTGGCTAGTGAATACGGGGCGTAGAGATAGGCGGCGCTGGCGTGGCTGTGGTCGCTCATAAAACTTCAGCGTGGAGCGATCCTAGGGCGGACGGTCGTAGTGAGGGCGGCGGCGGGCGCGGTCGCTGTGCACGGCGAGAATGCGAGGGGCGGCAGATGCTCGTGCTCGATGGACGCTATACACGCTGTGACGCTCGCCAGTGGCAATTCCAGCGTGTCGCGGGTGCGTGGGCTGGGCGACTGTCTCGCCGTGAAGGCACGCGTGCGAAATGTCGTCGACTTCGGGTGCTCGCTCGCTGTGATTCGGCACCGCCTGAGGCTGGCTCTCGGCGAAGATGGGCGGGCGGCGGCTGTAGACACGGCTGCAGAGGACACAGCAATTCACGGAGAGGACAGTGAGTGCGAGGAACAGCGGCGGGAGGGAGAGTTGCGTGTGCGCAGTGCGTAAAAGGCAGGTCGTGCACTATGGAATTGACCAAAAGCGCCGCCAAAGAGGGATGAACGCACAGGACAGGGCCCGCGCTCGCTTTCTTAGCTAGCACGATGTGGGATGGTCGTGTCCGTTACCTCCACACCAAGAGATGCGACAGGGGCGCCTTTTGGACCGGAGCAATCTATTCACGTTTGCTGCTGGACGCTCTGGGCGCAGCTGTGCTGGAGCACAATATCTACAGCACTCGCCCTGCCCTGACCGCGCTCAATTTCCCCGCGTCCTTCAAAGAAAAGAACAACGGCGACACAGCGCCACACCTCCTCGTGCTGATGCGCCCATTGGTGCTCTTCGTCGTAAATGTACTGACAGTCTCCACTCCAAGGGGCTGTTGGTGCTTGACGTAGGCCCTGGCTCACATGAACATCTCCGGCAGGAGCGTCCACTGCACTCCTATACACAGATGAATCGTCGTGTCAATCATCCCCTGCAGGCTTCACTGACTGACTAGGTGGATGACGCTCGGAAATAGAAGTGCTGACCGACCAGCCAGAATACGATGCCGGCCTACTGGTGAGCCTGTCTGTCTTATATGAGCATATACGCCCGTGCAGCCATTGCCGTTTCGGAGTATATTGACAGCCTCCACCGTGCTCAGCGCAATGACTGAGGAGCAGTCACACCAGCCGCTCACGCGCATGGACGAGCTGCTGCAGGGTCGCTCCGGTACTGAAGCCGCGCCCGTTATTCCGCAGGTTAGTGAGGAGCGACCATGCACACAACATCGCAGTGCCGTACCCAAGTGAACTGTCTCACTCAGCCATCAGCATGACGTCGCGGGTTTGAGAAGCAAATACTGTGTAGATTGCGGTGCAATTTGACGACAATGGCTCGCAGCGGGTCTGTTTCCAAGCACCCGCCGTGGCTTGTGGGCTCCACATGGACCACCGGCTCTCAGGAACGATGCAGCCCTGGGTGCGCTTGCCGAGGCCTCTGACTACACCGGATACAGAAGGAAGCGCAAGAGCATTACCATGTTACGTCCTCTACAGCAACGCGTTCTGCAATTCCCCAGGAACATTAATTGTACCGCGCGTAGATTCATATCCTCTACAATGGTTCAGCAACGCATTGGTAGGCGCACAGAATAGATTAACATTCTTCAAAACTGACTGAAGTAGCAAACCCCGCTCTCTTGTACGCATCCTCCATGACTGGTCATATACCCTGCTGACGCCTGTCCAGCGTCTGTGACCTGCAGGAAAAGTTTCGGCCTGCAATCCACGAGTTTCCAAAAGTGGTAGCAACCACACAAAAGCTACTTAAAGCGAGTATGTTGTCCTCCGGTCGCGGTGCTGGCACACCCCACGCTCTTACCGCGCGCCGGTCGTCGCTGCCACGACATGGATGCTGATATGTACTTCTTTGTACAGGTCAAATCTTGAACATCCCCGTATTTGCGACAACACAGAACAAAGCTCGACTTGGCGAGACATGTGGCGAGCTCCAGTTGGATTCGCCTGAGGGCGTGCAGACTCTTGTCCACGCAGACAAGACGCTCTTTTCAATGATGTGCGTCAATCACCCTCCAATACTACAGAAGTCGCTGACCCTTGAAGCACTCCGGAAGTACAAAAAGCCCTCGACCCCCTACGCGCAAACGGTCCCATCTCCGCCATCATCGTCGGTATCGAAAGCCATATTTGCGTCACGCAAACCACCATCGATCTTCTACGAGCCGGTCACAAGGTCTATGTCATTGCCGACGGCGTAAGCAGTTGCAACAAAGAAGAGGTTCCTCTTGCACTGGCTAGGTTGAGGCATGAGGGAGCTATTGTAACGACAAGCGAGAGCTTCATCTACGAGGCCGTTGGTGATGCAGGAACGCCAGAGTGAGTCACCTTGCCATGTGTGATGAGCTATTCGAAGCCGAGGGCTGACCGACAACAGATTCAAACAGATTATCAAGATCGTCAAAGACACGTCGGCAAGCACCAGGGAGACAATGCAAACCCTGTGCAAGATCTGATAATTTTCAATGGCTAGCTTAGACTGTCAACCTATCCAATTATGTTCTCACTTATTAGTTACAATGATTGAACGAGCTCCAAGTCTACTTCTTGCCCACGAATCGATCCTTGTCAACCAAAACTCCTCTCGCCATCTCCAATTGTTCGTCCGTCTGAACCACCAATGTCTTATATTTCGAATCCCTCGCACTGATGTCTGTCACAACATCCTCGACCGACTGCCCATTTTTGTCATCATCAATCTCAAAGCCCAAACACCTTACGCCTCTCGCAACCTCCTTTCTGAGTCGCCCTCCCTTCTCACCGATGCCTCCAGCAAAGACCAACGCATCTACCTTTCCATCGAGCTTTGCGAAATACGGAGCGACATAGTTCCCAATGCGGTCCACAAAGATATCAAAAGCCAGCTTGTCCTCCGGACGGTCACTAGCGCTGATCTTGCCAAAGTCTGTGGTACCAGTAAGGCTTTGCCATCCGCTCTTCTTGTTGAGAATCTCCTCAGCCTGCGTGATGTGCATCTGCGTACCCGAACTGTGGCTGGGCTTCCCGGCGCTATGCGTGAAATGGAACATAAGACTCGGGTCGATGCTGCCAGATCGTGTTGCGCCAGGCAGGCCAGCAAGAGGTGTGAGACCCATAGATGTGTCGATGCTCTTGCCGCCGCGGATGCAGCATGCACTTGCGCCAGAGCCGAGATGCAACGCGACGATGTTCAGTTCTTCCGCGGGTTTCTTCAAGTGGATGGATACGGCGTGAACAATGAAGGAGTACGAGATCCCGTGGAAGCCATACTTGCGGAGCTTGTTTTTCTTCGCAACGGACTGATCGATGGGGTATGTGCATACATGCTCTGGGAGTGTGCTGTGGAAGGCCGAATCGAAATACGCGATGTTCTTTGCATGCGGTAAGATCTCGGCGACGGCACGCACGATGTCAAGTGCAGGGGCGTTGTGTAAGGGTGCCAGATCGCTGAGCTCCTCGATGTGGTGGTACGTTTCTTTGTCAATGACCTGCGAGCGGGGGTAATCGCCGCCGTGCACGACACGGTGACACGTAAAGTGGATATCTTCTTTGTTGTTCAATTCTGGAAGGCCATCATCTTTCGTCAGGTGGTCCAGGATATACTCGAAAGCGTCTTTCTGGGATGTGATGCCTTCCAGCTCTTTCCCCTTGATGTTTTCATCGCCGCGCGAGTATTTCAGCTTCGCCGGTGGTGCTGTAAGACCGTCCACAGATGCTTCTGCGAGCTGCTTTGGGACATCGGAGCCGTTTTCTGGGGTTTTATAAACAGAGATCTTCACGCTGGAAGAGCCAGCGTTGATTGAGAGGATAATCTCAGGCATGTTGAGGCAATTATGAAGGCTTTTGTTATCGGCGAAGGGGCCTTTAGATGGAGTTGCTAGACGTCTTTTTTATAATTAGCTGGCTATTTGATTAAGCCTGTGTCGTGCTCAGTCCACCTTAAGAGGTAGTGAAAGGTCGAATGATCGGAAGTCGCGGGATACGCCCCAACATTTAGGTAGGTCCACTACAAGCTACGCAATAAACAGCGATTTCGTCATACCTGGATAACTCGGTCAATGATGTCTGAAATAGTATAAGAAAAGTAGTTCAAGGAAATCAAAGTCGCAATGGTCCTCAAACTTCCTACAGCAGCAGCAGTGTGTTTGCAACATCACATGATGACGTCATTGCTCTCACGACCACTACAACGCTCACGTTCAACAACACATGGTTTCACGCAAGAAGCATAGCACAACAGGCCCACGATCAATACCTGGGTCTATCCTACGCGAACGTCTTAGTATTGATCAGTCAGCTTTGCCCCGCACAAGCACTGTACTCCTCGGCTGCGGGGAACGCGAGCATGAGCAGCTATAAGAGGGTTAAAAGTTCCGCATCGATCGAGAGTATGAGTACGCTCGGGAGAGACGGAGACTTCACGTTCAATGGATACACGGACCGATAGCGTACAAATGTCGAACAATTCTGCCAGGACCGCCTTTATTACAGGTAGGTGACCTACTGAGACAGACTAAACATTTAACCAACATACGCAAAAGGTGGAGCCAGCGGCATTGGACTGGAGCTTACGACACGCCTGCTGGACCAAGGCTGGTATGTCTTCGTGGCTGATAAGAATGTCACGGAGGTGAAGGATACTGACAGGCTTCGCGCTGTACAATGCGACACTTCATCATGGGATTCCCAAGTCGCAGCCTTCAGGAGAGCAATCTTCTGGCGAGCCTCTGCCGGAGGCCGTATCGACTTCGTAGCACCCATCGCAGGTATCGGCGAACGCCAATGGCTCCCCTTCCCAGACGTGAGTTCAGCCGAAAAGCCTCAGGACTTTACGAAGCCAGACCTGTCTGTCATCGACGTGGACTTTACTGGGGTGCTGTACACAGTTGCGCTCGCAGTCCAGCATTTCCGCCGTCAGACAGCCGCCGAAGATGGTCTGCTCGGTCGCATTGGACTTGTCGCAAGTGTTTGTGGCATTTACTGTGTACCAAGCTTACCGATCTATACAGCAGCCAAGCATGCGTTGGTAGGACTGACGCGCAGTTATGGGAAGCTCTTAGCGGACGAAGGGATTACTGTCAATGCTGTTGCGCCGAACGTCGTCCAAACGAACATTAGTGCGCAACAATTCTATGAGAAGCTGGCCAAAGAGAGCTTACTAACACCCATGGATGGATTGATGTCTGCTTTCGATGCGATGCTCAGCGACAAATGCAGCGGAGAGGTATTTGAATGCGGACCTGCTGGCGGATATACGAAGAGGGAGGCTTCGGAATATTTGGACAAGGAGACCGCAACGATCTGCACGCTGTTGAACGAGAGAGCAAAATCGTTACACTATACTTCGTAGTCAGTAAGCGTAGTGCTATTGCAAGACGATTGCAGACAAGATGAATCAGTCCTCCTACGACTGCACAGTATATTTGAAAAAGTGACACCAACGTTGTCGAAAGCAACTCCGAGCGAAGCTCTCAGCTATTGAAGGACAACGACCTGAGTAGGGATTCAGATTGGATGCTGATCAAAGGTTCTAGGCTGTTGCTGTGCAAGCCAGCAGGCAGGGCTGAGAAACGGTGACCCAGCGACACGGTACGTCGTTGGTTCGGCCGTTGATGGCCCGGGACGCGTATCCCAACTTCGAAATGTGGAGAAAGGCAACCCGCCCGACGCGGCTGTGCAGTCGCCATGTCGCTTCGTAGACAAGGGGTCAATCTGTTCTTGAACTTTTGTTGCGCGATTCTCGAGCCCCCTTGAGCACCCATCGCCGCCTCTGTCGCACCGTAACCCCGCCATCACTCGCTGTTCCTCCCCCTACAACGGCCGCCTCCTGCTCGCATCACACCAGCAGCAGCAAAGTGTCGGTACATACCTCCACGATGACGAGACTACATCCGATGCTAGTCGCCTGCGGGTCAGCGCTCATGATCGACTGCTGTTCCAACGTTATCGCACAACGACTGAAAGCTTGGAGTGACGAAAAGCCATTCGTGTTCGATCGAGTGCTGTTCTTCCAGTTCGCCTTCATGGTTGTGCTTACTGCGCCCGTGAACTACCACTGGCAGCACTGGCTTGAGCGAACGTTCCCTGGATGGAAGACCGTGAAGCGCACGCGACACGCTACAAACGAGGACGGCGATGCTGCAGAGAAGGCTGTCTTCCTGAAGGAGGACGGAGAGGATAAGCGCATGGTTGAGGAGGATGTGTTGGAGCGCAATTGGTTCAACATCTTCAAGAAATGGTTCACAGATGTGAGTGACAAGAGGAACATACAGGAAAGCATACACTAACATAAGTCAGTGTATTACAATGGGAGCATTGCTGAATCAAACAATGTTCTTGATCTTGATAGGTCTTTTAAAGGGCAAGACTGGCGCACAGATTGCGCAAAGCTTCCACGATGTATGTCTCATGCACGAGCTACTGCTTTACAAGCTGCTAATCAACTCATCAGGAGCTCTTCAAACTCATCTGGGACTCGTACAAGGTCTGGCCGATTGCCAATTTCTTCAGTACGACTTACTGTCCGGTGGAAAAACGCATGATCTTCCTCAGCTTCTGCGGTCTGATATGGAACATATACCTTTCGCTAGTTGCCCAGCGATTGTAAGGCAAACATCTAAGATAATCAAACATCTACACATTCTTGCCATTCTTCCAAGCATTCATGATGGCTTTCCAATATCTGCCCTCATCTTCCCTTACGTGACCGCAATGTGCACTCTTCTCAAACCTCACCATCGTGACATCCCACCCCTTCCTTTGCGCAATCGCAGCATGTTCTTCTACCTCCTCGCAGCCAACCATCTCGTCGACTTGGCTGTACAAGTACACCCTGGGAACGGTTTTGTCGAAAACACTCTCATCGTTCATCTCGCGACACAGTACCACCATCTTGTTCTCCTTGCCCCTGGCCACGTTCACAATGAACGTTGCCAATAGAACCAAGTGGACTACCAGCCCGCCGAACCACTTCCAAAACCACGTCTTAGGTAGTCCAGCGGAGATGGCGGCGTGGCTCCTCATCCACGGACCCTTGGTTGGGCTTGAATCCATAATCTGTATCCGCATAGGCAACATGCTCCCATACTTCTTCTTCCACGACTTGGCAAATTCGTTGACCTGATTGCCCCCGCCATTAGAGAAACTGTGCACTAGCACTTCTCCGCCCGCTTTGATATGCTCATGAGCGACTTCGAGAGCGGGAGTCAGGAGTGTAATGTAGCGCGCGCTGCGTGTGAATATGTCGGAGGTGTAACATCGTTGGAGCACAATTCGGGAGCTGGGGAAGAGCCGCTGGTACGAGACTGTGTACTTTGCGATGTGCTTTGCAGCTGCAGCGTTCCAAGCGAACAGCAGGATCAAGGGAGATTCGGGGCTGTACGAGGGCGATGTCCAGAGGTATGTGTTATGCCCTATGGTGGTGAACTCAGATAGGGGTCGAGCAACCTCAGTGGGCGTCACAGAAGGCTCCATAGTAGCTGGTGTAAATGCTGAGGAGTCCTGAGTCCTGCTAGGAGAACTCGATTTATATATATCGCTTCTTTGATGCCTATACTGAGGCTTGGAAGCAACTTGGCAGCACGAAGTTACATGTAATTCACAAGCGATAAAGACTAGCGTTGCCGAGGCATCAATTTCATTGGCTATTCGCAACTTTCTCCCAATCAGAACCTCAAAACCTGCCTTGTCCATGGACCTGACACCATTTCATCGGTGGACACGAAGACCAGTCTGCGCCAACGTACGGTCGGAGCAGGCGAGCAATTTCTGCCAGGGCGTTTCACCACATTTTACGACTACGCAGCCACACTGCTGATGAGGCGAGCATGGCTCCAGCTTGGAACACGCCTTCGACAAGGCCGACTCCATAGCCGCCCATGGCTGCGCTCTGAGCCGTCGCAAATATACCTCCAGCCGGCACGTTGGCAAAGAAAGACATGACGGCAGCTGCTGTCGAACCTGCGAACGTATGAGAAACCGCCGCTTTGCCAGTCGTTGCCAGTAGATACGTACCAGCTGCCGGTCCAGTAGCGCCAAAGCCAAGGGCATTCAGGAATGGCACAGTGGCAGCTGCAGGTGTACAGATGACGACGCCGTTCACCACGTGAAAGGCTGTCTGATATGGGTGTGCAGCTATCCACTTGATGACAGCTTGAGCGGCCATCATTATCCTGGATCGAAAAAAAAGGCAATGAAGTGAATGTTTGAGAAGAGGAAAGAGAGGCAAGTGAGTTGGTTATATGGGATTTCATGGCTGTGAAAGCGACAAGGCTGAAAGTGGGGTGAAACGCAGGTCACAGATGCGGCCCTACGCCGCAGCGTCAGGGTGATGAGCTCCGCAGTCGGGATACACATACCTTGACTTTGACTTCTATTGAGACTACATACCGGGACAATGAAAGGCAGTAGCTTACATCGGCTGCACGCTTCGATGATTTGCGGGACCTGGAAGATCTGTTGCTTCAATAGACTGCACAACAACATCCACGACCTTTGTAGCTCTGCTTTGGTCACATCGCTGCGCCTCCTCGTTGCCCACGCCGCTCTCAGAGCTTTGCGGCAAAGGTTCGAAATGTGCGCTACCGAGCCTTTTCTTGTCCACACGGCGCCTCCATGGTTGGTATAGTAATACACTGAGACCTCCGAACACTACGAACGCGCCACAGATAGCGCCACCTGGACATGCAGTCAGTATGTACCACACAATGAAAGCGAGTAATGCTTACCAACTATATCCCAGCTATTTCCCAACTTCTCTACGCCGTCCCAAAACTTACCATCCGGCTCAGCAACGTTCAGGATGAGATTCAGGAATTGTACAGTCCCTATGATAGTTGCGACAATGACAGTGATAACTGTTAGTACAATACTGTAGTAACATATAGCAATCGGATCTCTCGCTAGTTGAGTGCTCGTATAGAGACTCATCATCAGTGCGCCATCAGTCGTATCCAGAAGGCACATGCCTGCTGTGAACAGCAAAGGGAAGATAAGGATCAGCCAGATAGAGGTGCCTTTGGTAGCTTGGATCGAACTGATTCCGAGGATGGCGATCTCGGAAGAAGTGTCGAAACCGAGTCCGAAAAGAACGCCCAGAGGGTACATCTTCCATGGCCGATCAACAAGCTTAAAAAGCTTTTGTAAGATTGGGAAAAGGCAGCCACCACCCTGGATCTTAAACTCCTCGTGTTCCTGGCCCGGCTCCGAAGCGAGAATCTTGCGCATCTGGACGATAAGTTTGTAGAGGATGTATATGTTCATCAAGCCGAGCAGGAGTAAGAAAGCGGCAGAGACAGAGGTACCGATGATTCCTCCAATCCGCTCGAAGCTGTCAAACTTCGAAGAGACGGCAGCTGCTGTGCCGGCCACAACAAGCGATGTTACGATCACGACTGTGCTATGCCCAAGCGAGAAGAACATGCCTACGGTGACAGGTCGTTGGCCTGCAGCAATGAGGCGCCGGGTCATCAAGTCGATGGCTGAGATGTGATCGGCATCCAATGCGTGACGGAGACCGAGAGTGTACGACAATATTGCTGTCGAAACCAGTGGGGTATTGAAATGCTGTAGTGAGGTCAGTCTCTTCCGGGACGAGTCTATTGTCACGATTGCGTAGACATACAAGCACTACACCAACAGCCGCCCAAACAACCAAGTTGACGATGATGAGCGTTACGATTATAGCAATCGCTGGAAACGGAAGTCTGCTAATATATGGCACTCGTGAGTGGTACTCAGAAGCTTTCCTGGAGACATTGCTGAACAGTGATGGCTTCGATTCGTTTGCGTCATGTTCGGGGAGTGATAGGGACGGGGTAGGGGAAGCCGCCATTGTGCCAGCAGCAGCCATCGCCACAGGTTTTCCAGATAGCCAGAGGGGAAGCTTGAGAGCACTATCGAAGAATTGCAAGCCTTATACCTGATCTAGAGACGCAGACGCACTTGCGGCCACTACCGAGGCCGAGCATTGCTTGTGCCGTGGGATGAAAGGCGCTTAGTGGGGCTAGCAGCTGCCATATCGCGCCGCGGGGCAGCTACAAGTTGTGATGTCGAGATCTTATCGAGTCATCCGCTAACGCTCTAATTCGGTATTTGAGCAAGTTTTCGGAACAGATGCCAATTACTCCAGATGCCAATTACTCCAGATGCGTGAGACATGTTTGTACCTCTAAATATTTAAGAAAGCTTCGAAAAGCACAAAGAAGCATTTGTGCCTCCAAAACCGAAGCTGTTTGACATCGCAACTCTGACATCTTTCTGTTGCGCCTCTTTTGCAACATAATTGCAGTTGAAATCATTAGCCGGATCTCCTGGGTTTTGTAGGTTCAGAGTAGGAGGAAGTATGTTCTGACATATAATCAGCATCGATTCACAAACCGTTTGGAGGCTACTCACATTATGCAGACCGAGAATCGTGAAAATCGCCTCGACGCTGCCTGCCGCCCCTAAGAGATGCCCGATAGCACCCTTCGTGCTGCTAACGTTGATCTCAGAAGCATGTGCCTTGCCTTCTTCGCTCAGCAGCAGATCCTTGATGGCCCTGTTCTCTGCAGCATCACCGAGAGGCGTACTTGTAGCATGCGCATTGACGTAGTCTACTGAGGCTGGTTTGATTCCAGCATGCGCTAATGCTTTCTTCATTGCAAGACGGGGACCTTGTCCGTCTTCTCGCGGAGCGGTCATATGATGTGCGTCGCTCGAAAGACCGTACCCTGCAATTTCTGCATAGATGCGTGCTCCGCGGGCTTTGGCGTGCTCCAATTCCTAGGAATGTCAGCATAATCTACCCAGCATGAGTACTGAACTTACTTCAAGTACAACCACACCAGCACCTTCACCAATGACAAAGCCATCCCGATTCCTGTCGAAGGGTCGACTGGCCTCAGTCGGACGATCGTTGAACTCGGTAGCCAGACTTCTTGCTCTTGCGAATCCTGATACCGCAAGAGGATGTATACAAGACTCTGCGCCGCCAGCAACCATGACGTTCGCATCACCAAATTGAATCATGCGTGAAGCATCGCCGATGCTATGCGCGCCTGTCGTACAAGCTGTGGTAGCTGCGTGATTTGGGCCCTGTGTCGCATCAGCTTTGGTAACGGAATTCGCGAGTCGGACATACCTTGAAACCATAACGCATTGAGATATGGCCTGCTGCAAGATTGATGAGAAGCCGTGGCACGAACAAAGGAGACACTTTCCGGTGGCCCTTAGAACAGTCAGCTGAAGTAACTTCTCGAAATCCAGGACGTGCTTACATCTTTGTCGAAAGCAACTGCAGTATCATATGCATCATCCAAACTCCCGATGCCTGAACCGATATACACTCCCTAGAGGTGTTACCGGAGATTCAATGTATGATCAAGACATTACTCACGGTAGCCTCAAGGTCCTCTTCATTACTCGGTGCCCATCCAGCATCGTTCAGCGCCTCCTCAGACGCGACCATAGCATACTGTGCGAACCGTGCCATCCGCCGTTGATCCTACACAGCTTAGCAGCGTTACGCAGGAAAACTTCAGATGAACATACCCCAGCGCCCAAATGTTCTGTTGCGTTCCACATCCCATCTTCTTTTGAGCCCTCAGGCACAATAGCAGCCACCTGGCTCGGCAGTACTGCAAATTGCGGACTTCTGTCTTTGATAGAAGAGATTCCGCAGTGACCGTCTATGAGACGCTGCCATGTCCGTCGAACACCTATATTGCGCGCGTCAATTGAAGTCATTGAATCGCGAAGACGTAACAATTACCTACGCCGAGAGGCGTGACAAGCCCTAAGCCTGTGACTACTACTCTTCGCATGGCATGTCTTGATGGTGTTCGATGGTAGGCTGGCAGCAGTTGATGGAGATGCGACGCTGGTGCCACATCTCAGCCACTGTGGCGGCGCAAGCGAAGCACAGCATCGTGATGCCGCACCGACATCTCTCCATCAACTTTCAACACTTTCTATGACACGGATTTGCGGACTTTTTCCAAGAGTTCACCATAGGCATCCAATGATCTCGGCAAAAATGTTTGATTCAGCAGTCTCATGAAGCGATCTTAATGACAGCACGTCCGACCAGTTTGCCCGCGTTCATCTCCTCACAGAACCTGTTGATATCCTCCAACCCGCCATGCGTCAAGATGGGTTTAACGAGACCTCGCGCAGTAAAATCGAGGGCTTCGTCGCACTCCTTCAGCGTCCCTACAACACTACCTACAACGTTCAATTTCTTCATGCACATCATAATGGGATGTGCACCCGCAACAACCGACGTATCCTTAGGTAGGCCAACGCACACCATCGTACCTCCTGGACGTAGAAGAAGAGGCGCCTGCTCGTAGCCGGTCTTGGTGGCTGAGAAGACTATTACGCCGTGAGCTCCATAGGAAGTGATTTTGTTGACCTCTGCTGGGATATCTGTTGCAGTTGTGAAGTCAATGAAAGCCTCTGCACCGAGCTTCGTGCACAGCTCTCGCTTTTCATCGCCTCCATCGATAGCGATAACACGCATTCCCATCGCCTTTGCGTACTGAACGCCAAAATGACCGAGACTGACCACGTTAGCAGAATCCATGCCCAACACCACTGCAGACTCACCCTCCACCAGCTCCAGGAATGACAATCCAGCCACCAGGCTTCACACCGCTCCTCTTACAAGCCACATACGCCGTCAATCCACCACACATGATAGGACCCGCCTCCTCATCCTTGACCCCATCTGGGATCCTCGTCGCGTACCGACCATCCGTCAGCGCATACTCCTGGAACGTGCCCGCAATCGTGAAGCCCGAGTTCAGCTGCTTAGGACAGTGACACTCATCAACGCCGTTGGTGCAGAACTCGCATCGTCCACAAACACTAGCGATCCACTTGATACCCGCACGGTTACCGATCTGCCAGCGGTCCTGCACGTTGGCGCCGACGGCGACGACCACGCCAGCGCCTTCGTGGCCTGCGATCCCGTTCGTGGCGGGCTGCATGGCGAAAGACCACTCATCATGGAGGAGGGACTTGTCCGACGCGCAAAGGCCGGAGTAGTTGATCTTGACGAGGATTTGGTCTGGGCCGGGTTGCTGGAGAGTGACTTCCTGCACGGCCACCGTTGCGGTGTCGCCGGAGCCTTGTTTCACGGCTGCTTTGTGGGACTTGGGGATCTCCATTGTGGATGTTTTAGTATGATGTAGTAATTGGGAGAGAGACTTAAGTACAGATTGTACAGGCTCTGGGTAAGATGGAGTCGGATTCTGCTACACACGCTGACTTAAGTACCTCGCTGTGTAGTATGCTTATGTGCGGGGTCGGCCATTGAAGTGGTGTGATGTGACGAGTCGTTATACTAGACACTTGGCTGCGGATTGAAACAGTTACTGTGCGAAATCTCCTATATCTTCTTTGACGAACTACACCTCTTGCTAGGTTTGGAAGACGTCATGAGCATCTTCCATTCTTCAAAGACGAAGTAGCGAATAGCTCACGAGCAGAGTGTGACTGTATCGTGCAACAGGGAACGAATCCACGGACCTGCGGTTGTGGCGTTGAGGGGTGTCAGAACGCGGGGTTCCGGCTGCAGTAAGAGCAGATAATTGAATGCACTGCAGTAGATCATCCGAGGTGCCGTAGACCCTGTTGTACCATCATTATTTGGGCGTCATCGTCCGAACGTATTGCTTTCAATGCACAATAGAAACTGCGAATCTAATTTTTTCATTTGTATCTATGTGATGGTGTGGAGTGTCATCGATACAACATCGACCTGTCAAATCGATGGTCTACATGAACCCATTGATACCTCCCTTGAACTTGCCAAAGATCTCCACCGGGAACTCGTCAGCCAGGTGCTGGTAGCCAACAGGTCCAGGGTGCAGATAGTCGCCAGAGTCGTACTCCGGAGCAAGCTGGCTGGGGATACTGGGGTTAGCGAGGAACTTGTCGAAATCAGCAACGGCGTCGAAAGTGCCGGAGTTGCGGATGAAGTCGTTGATCTTTTGTCTGTCTGACCGTCAGCTTATGTTCGGCATCTCGTATTGATCTCAAGGTGATGTTGAATTGCTCACCTTGTTGCCTCCCTAACAGGGCTCGAGTACGGCTGGCCAGTGAAGTTGCTAGGGGCAGAGAAGGGGGTGATAGTTGCACCGAACACAGGGATGCCGTGAGCATGGATAAGAGTGACCATCTGTTTGTACGCCTGGACGAGGTTCTCATAGACAGCGTTCTGCGCGTCTGTCGTTGCGGGTGCAGTGCCGATATCGTTGACGCCCTCAAAGATCATGGCGTATTGCACGCCAGGATGGGCGAGAACATCACGGTCGATGCGACCGAAAGCGTTCGGGCCCAGACCGTCTGCGAGAATGCGGTTGCCGCCTGCTGCGAGGTTGCCAAGGGAGATGTGCTTGGTGGAACCGCTCTTCTGAAGACGGGCGAGGAGGAGATCAGGCCAGCGGTTATTTTGATTTGGGGTCGAGCCACGACCGTCGGTAATGGAGTCACCCACGATCAACATGCTGCCAATGGTCTTGGGCGTCCAGGCTTCGACGCTGGATAGAAAGTACCAGTGGGCAGCAGTCTGGGTAGTGGAGTCTGTAACAGCGATCTCTGCGGCATCCACGGCATTGCCAAACTGCCACCAGCTGTTCGTACGGCTACCGGGGTGGCTGGTGATGGAGTTTGTTTTCTGACCAGCTGCAAGATAGGCAGTTACTGTGATGACCTGCTGAGCCTTGATGGGAAAGTTAATGGGATCAGAGACGGCGAGTGCTCCGTTGGGAATGCTGATAGAGTCTTTGCCAGAGAAGGTGACCTTCTGCAGTGTCTTTGTCTGGATCTGATGAATGCCGGCTGTTTGATTCGCGGGCAGAGCAACTGTCAGGGCCGTGATGGGCAGGTTGGAACCTCCGAATACGTTCGAGATCTTAATGCGGATCTGAGAAGCCTCTGTTGTCATGTACAAAGTCTGCCTGATCGTTGAGTTGACGAAGACGGCGCCGCTTTGGTTCTGCAATTCACGTTACGGATGTTTCAATGATAGGATTTGGAATGCTCTTACGAAAGGCGCTGGAGGGAGATTGGCAGGCTCTGTGAGCTGCGGCATGCTTGCCCAAGCATCTACCCAGTGTCCATTGGATGGATTGGGACGTATAGCCTTGTCATTGGAAGCTTGTCCTTGAACAAGCACCGCCGAACTGGCCAACAGTGTGAACAACCTTGCAAATAGCATCTTGCCGTATCAATGAGAGCGGAGTCCAAGAACTGCTCTACCATAGTTGCGGAAGCAGTACTTATATAACATGGGGCAATTTGCGGAGAAATGGGGCACTAACGTTGAAATTGGATCTACACTTCACTCTAAGCCAGGATTCTGGATGAAGACGGACGGACTACCATCTTGTGCCTGAGCTGCGACTGGGATGCGGGGTGGAAGGGGAACGTCGGTTAAATTACCCCGTACTAGGTGCAACTTGGGTCATCTCTGGAGCCGCAAGTTCAACACAATACGAGATGTGCCAGCGATTTAGCCGCAATGATCGACGAAGGCATCTCACTACTTTGTAGGTTCAAAGCCTGGAGTTGTTGTAGGGCCTATGCCGTTTCGATTGCAGATTGTACGAGTTATATGTCATCATCATGATCGGAGCAGGGATCATACTGCACGAGTTAAATCATCATGTTTCATTGGTATCATTGCCGTACAAACAAACAGACTACAAGAATGTCCATCCGTCCCTACGACTTTCTTCATTGTAGTGTCATAGTCCTTTGATCCGTCGTCATGCATATGAGGCATTGAATCCCCACTTTCGTTTCGCCCAGCTCTTATATGTATCGTCGGTGCATACATCGAGAATTTGGGACCAAAATTCTGCGTGCAGCGTTGGATGTACTGTTGGCGCGATGCAGTAGGGATTGAAGATCAGAAGGCGTACGAGTAGGCTGGGTAGGCGTTCGAGGCCGTTCAGCGGACGCGTCTTTACGCTCAACGTAGGTATACTTCGGGTCTGCGCACAAGCAGCTTCGTAGGTGCTCGCAACATCAAACCTGCCAGCAAAAGTCTGTGTGCAGCGTTCAAGTTGCAGTCTCAAAAGTCGTCATCGTCGTCGGTCTTCTTCTTCCTTCCACGAGGCGCCTTCTTCTTCTTGCCGTCTTCCATCGCGTCTGACTCGTTCTTCTCCGGCGCATCGGCGACCTTAGATACGATGTCGTTGAGAAAGTCGAATTGCTCGTTCTTAGTGATAGCTTGCTTGAGGTGGATTGCGCCAACGCGTTTCGAGTTGCGTTGCTTGGCTTCGGCGGCAGCCTTGGTGACCAGAGAGATCATGAAAAGTTCCAATGCTTTCGCTGTGGGAAGTCAGTCACTGTGCGCGCAAATAAAGTGTAGCCAGTCTAACTTACAGACAACAACCGGGGTAACCTGCGCAACTTTTCCAACATCATCATCGGCTTGCATAATGCGCTTTATGCGCGCGACAGGAAAGTGGTTCTTGATGATGATGCTGTCGACATTGGGTGGCAGCATGGATCCACCGCTGGGACCGTTGCCCAAGTCTGGCATCTGAGGCGCAGAGGCAAACGCATCAGGCATATAATCGGGGTCCTGCATGTTTCCTGTACGCACGCTATAAGGCGCGTATGACGGGTACAGTGGCGGTGCGTGCTTGGACCCAGGCTGCAGTGAGGGACTCGACAGGGGTGGCGTGTCCTGTGGAATTGCGTGCGAAACTGATCCTCTATAGCCCTGGTGCTGCGGATGTACGGGCTCTGCGTCGGCAGAGTGGTAGGAAGACAGATTCGGAGACTGTGGGGCCCAGGTATCCATTGGCCGGGTATTTAACAGCTGCGCGTCGACAGCTGCTGCGGTGCGATCAAAGCTTGCAGGTGGGTCGCTGCAATGCACGCTGATGAAATGTTTCGTAGCACGCGTAATTGGCAGGCGGTCAGAGTGGGCAAAAGCAGGAACAGGACTAAACGGAAGGCACGGTCAATTCAAGCGGGGCAGCTGCAGGTTTTATGTGGAAAGAACAGCGGGCGCCAAGTCTTCGAGAACGAAAACAATCGCGCTCCATGTTCTTTTCACCAGCTGCGCGTTTGCAGCAGTGAATGACGACACGAGCAAGCCGGAGCCACTGCGATACATAACAACATCACAGTGCCTGCACAGGTTCGCACTGATGAAGCCCGCCGATCGGTCGCGGTTGATCTTTGCAGCAGTTGCAGGATAGCCCTGACGGTCATAACTTGATCTAATCTGACACGCTGCACGCTGCTTCATCGAGAGGTCTGACGCAGCCTTCCGAGATCTCATCCCTACATGCTTCAATAATGCTATATGTACAGTCATATCCTACATCGAGTTTACTCTTCTTTTGTGACTGTGCCGTCGTCTTGACGACCCTCTCGTTTTGGCCCTTCTCGAAGCCACGTGCTCGCGAGGTTGTTCTTTGGGTCTTCGTCAGAGTAGCCGCGCTGCCGCCTAACGTCAAGCACAGCTCTCCTAATGCGATCGGTGCATTCAATGCGTATCTTGACAGCCTCCTCTGAGTACTTCAGTGCGTCATTCAACACACCGACGTCCAGCGTTCCGGTCTTGCGCTCCTCTTCCGCACGCAGTTGCTTCCATCTTGCGCGCAGGTCTCCAAATACTTCTTCTGTATTCAACTTCTCGCCAAATGTGACCCTTACGTTTTGGAAGGGTCTCGGTATGAAGCGCGGGAACTTGCGCTCCTCGTTCATGATCATGTCAAATCCCTCAATGAAGATGGGTACAACATCTGGCATGGGATCGCTCTCCAAGACCAGACGCGACACCCCCCACTTGAAGTATCGCATGATCCGCTGCTCAGATTGGTGTATCATGCCTTCTGGGAAGATGTGTACCCATGCATGCCGTCTACTGACATATTGTGATGGCGCGGGAAACGTATCGATGCCGTTTGTCGAAAATGTAAGGTGACCGCTGCTGAAGGGGTCGATGACATCCGGGCTTTTGAGGGACGTAGTAGGCTTCTCGGGAGGGTCGGCATTCAGGAAGGGGCCGCGTGATAGCAGCTTTATAGCTTGTGTGATTGTGGGTTGGAAGAGACCGCCGAATTGCGAATGTGCGCTGCGGTGAGTAGGCAGAGTCTGACCGAAGGTGAAAAAGGTAGACAGCCCTCTATCGGTCTGTCAGCTACTGGACGCATGTTCACCATCGAGTTGCGTACTTGTTCGTGAAGCATAGATCGTAGCTGGCCAGACCCCAGCGCAGGTTGTCTGGGTTGAACATGTAACTCAATGGCAATATGCCCCATAGTATAGGATCGTCCATTCTAAATCACGGCTCCTATCAGCAGTCACCCATCATCAGCGTTGCGCCTCGGTACGTACACGGAGATGTGGTTCGACACTGCGGCGCGTCAGCCCTTAGGGTACTCATGCCTCCTGCAATTGTAGTTGCATACCTGTTATCAGACCTCTCTCCCTATCTTTTGGCTCCTGTCGCTCATCCAAAAGCCGCAAGAAGCGCTCCATACCGTGCGTCTCAATCTTATTCAGGCCCAAGAAACCCTTACACAGTAGGCCGACCGCGCCCATCGTGAAGATAGACGCAGCCCGCCATGGCGCACTGGGAGCTTCAGGGGCCTCAGGGCGCTCCTCTGGTTGCATTGCGCGTTGTTGCGATAGCGACAGACATGCAAGAGAAAGGTCGTAGCAGATGAGTTCCAAGAATCGCTTGTCCTGCCCGCCAGGCACGAAGCCTGCCCGGTGACGTGCCGCGGTGCAAACTTCAGCAGGGATCAGGGTCCATGGCGCGTTGCAGCCACTCCACGTGTGGCGCCTTTCTCTCGCGACTCGCTCCGTTTTCGTGGGACTTCACTCGTGATTTGTTACATCAACATCAAAGATGCCGCCGCCGGGTCACGTTTTCTCTGCCCACGAACGCAATGCGTTGAAGGATAGATGGGGATCGCAAGCCACGCGCCTCACACGCGATTCTTTCTTGCCTTTTGGATCATGTCAACTATGTCTGCTCGCAGCTGTAGACCCCGTGTGCTGTCCGTCTGGTGATTTGTTCTGCAGAGAATGCGCCATGACCAATCTTCTTGCTCAGCGAAAAGAGATGAAGCGCCTTGAGAAGCTTGCTGAGCGGCAAAAGCTGGAGGAGGTGGATCAGCAAGAGCGGGAAGAGGAGCTGGCGCGACAACGAGCAGTGGAGGAGTTTGAAGCCGTACAGATGGGTCTTGAAGCCAAAGTCGGTCATGGGTCGAGAGTAGTTGGTCGTGAAGGCGGGAAGATTATGGTCGAGCAAGACGAGACCGCAGGAAGCAAAGGCACGAAGCGTAAATTCGAGATTGACGAGGAAGAGCTGAAGCGCATTGCATCTGAAGAGCGTAACAAGGCGAAGAAGACGCTTGAAAACGAGCGCAAGGCAGCAAAGAAAGAACTTCCAAGTTTCTGGGTGCCAGGAGAGACGCCAGACACTCATCACAAGGGCCTCAGCAAGGCAAAGCAGAATCCAACATGTCCCTCAAGCGATCCAGAGCACCCACATGACCTGTCGCTCAAGACACTGACAAGTGTCAAATTCCACGAGGAGAAGTCAACAGAAACAGGGAAGACTGCTCGTACATGTCCCAGCTGCCAGAAGACGTTGTCGAACAGCACAAAAGCTATGCTCGCAATACCATGCGGTCACGTCCTTTGCAAACCCTGTGTCGAGAAGTTTCTCAAGCCAGAGCATCGTCATCACCGCGACGCGCACGATGACGGGCCAGATCCAGAAACCGTGCACTGTTACGTATGTGATACGGATCTCACGACGGTGCCTGAGGCGAAGGAGAAGGATGGAAAGAAGAAAAAGAAAGAGAAGAGTGTGAAACCTGGTCTGGTCGAGATCAGGAGTGAGGGTACAGGGTACGCAAGCGGGGGAAAGAGCTTGATCAAGAGGCATGGTGTTGCTTTTCAGGTCTGATATTACACCTAACTATGTACCACTCCATGTAGATCGGTTAGAGACAAGCAATGGAACTCCTTCCTAGCAAATCAGGGTCGTCAGCATTCCGACTATTCCATTGCTCGACGCCCGCCGTACGCTTAAAATTGCAGTTCAGTCCCTCCATCCTACTCCCAGGGCCAACACCGATAGTAAATAGTGCTAGTGTCAGACTGCCGACTGACACTTTGCACAACCGAGGAGAACAGTGAGAGCATGTCGAACGAGAGCCTGCCACCCTCCCTTCAACTGTCTTATGGCATCACTTGCCTGCAATCTGCATGTGTTGTTTGATCTCTGGGTGAAACTGGACCTCGTGCTGCTCGAGATCCTCGGCAAAGCACAGAGTCACTTTGGTGAGATCGACGAATTCTTCCCAATCTACAAAGTGGGTCCTCTTATACTTGTCGATGCAACTTTTGCACAGCGCAACCTGCTCGCTATCGTAGTTGTCATGCTTGAGATGATCTGCACATACCACAACGAGCCAGCCCAGATCCTGGTGGGGAACTTTGTCAACCGGGACAGACTTGCGCGATAGTTTTGCGGCCGCTTCTCCACCGTAGTATGTTTTACCCCCGGATTCGAAGGTGTTCTTGGCCATCATCAATCGATCTCTCTCATGTGGCTTGACCTTGTAGATGCTGCTGATCTTGCCAGCCGTTTGAGGCACGTGTCGTGGCTGGCAACCACCACCAACGTTCATGCATTGTCGCGAGAGATTGAGCACATCGATGTAAGCAGCAACGTTTCCACACGTATCGCATGTACGTTGGCAAAGTGTCTCGAAGAGTTGAGCGATGGTGAACCTCGCTGCTGATTTGCGTACCAAGGCCAATTCCACTGCTGCTACGGCGCTATGATTCTTACGAATCTGTGTGATTACAAAGTCAGCGAATAGTACACTGAAGTTGAATTGATGGAGGATACCTTTCGATATATCACCAGCTGATCTGCTACCCGCATGGCTTGTTTGTTGACTTTTCGAAATTTCGAGAACGACTTAACATCAAGTTCCCCGAGGATAAGGTTCAATAGCTCTAGTGGAAGTGAGCCGAGTGTCGCGCCTAGATCTGCTGTGTCCGGGAAGGAGAGATTCGTGTTAGGAAGTTGGTACAGGCCTTTGCGCCTTCTGGTAGTCCTGACTCTGGGTGTGCGGTCGCTGAGAAGCTGTTTATCAGACTCCCGCTCGCCCCGGCGTGTGCACTGAGTTTCGATCTTATCCATTTCCGAGAAAGGCGTTGTAATCGTTGGGTGTCCAGAAATGAAGCAGCTCTGGACGCGGACTTATACCTCTGGGCTACCTTCACTTACCTAAGGCGCGGGGTTGCGTTGTCCCTGGCGCCCTGTTGCCTAGGACCCCATAAAAGTGAGTGAAAGCAAACCCCCAGTCTACATTATGCTACTGTCTCCGAGTGTGTCTCCTTACGGAATAATAACAATTGCATTGCTTGCCGGCGCTGCGAAGCATCTTCGATCTTCAATGACACAAATTTCCCGGCCTGTACATACATGTTGCATTTCACATGCTCGACGAATCATCCGTTTCTCTTCACAATAGATTACGGTATGAATTTTCGCCTGGAAACTAGTAGTGGGGAAATGTTCAGTACAGCACCTTTCTAGCCTTGAGCAGCTACTTGGCGCAATGCAGAGTTGAGGAGAGCTGAATAACGAATATTTTCTTATTCGTCGGTAGCAAAGTAACTTGGAGGTCTCCAACGCGTTGAGGTAGTCCCAATGGCCTGGATTGTTATAGTCTGCGTCCTCCAAAAGTTTTAGGCAGCTCGCCGCTGTCTGCAGATATGGGAGAAGGCATGTTTATAGTCATGTTGGTTGTCGTGTGCTAGTTGGTCTGCCCTTGCTGCCTCTACTTGACCCGCTATTTATTTGAACGACCTTTCAGAGAGCACTGCTAAATGTTGGTTTACAAATGCTTAAGCCACGTGAATGTATGATTATACGCGCATATTCTGTGAGACAGGGGAGATATGGTGGTTCTTGCAGACACCGTGAAAAGACCTCGACCAATACGTCATTCAACTCTTCTCATGTAAGCTTCCGTGAGTGTAGGCACTGGCCAACCAGCCAATTCTTGTTGCTCAAAAGCGCAACGCAGCATATGCTAGGTTGCATGCCAGTCGCATTTTCACCCTTCTAAGTAGGAACAGGCCGCTTCATTTCAAGATTTTTTTGTCGGGTTCATCGAGGTGAAAACTTGCCAGGAGAGAACTGTATCACTTGCTCATGTCTAATTCCAAATCTTTGGCGACTCTTTAAACTACCTTGGCATTGCTGTTTTGAACGAAGGTGCACAATTATCGGTATCTCACTTGAGGAAATGTGAGAGCAATGTGAGTTCAAAATTTACACCAGCAAGTAGCAGTGCGTAGAGAAACCAGAGTCTTCGCATACCCCATAGGAAGCTTGATACGTCTCGCTCACCGAACTCTCTGTCATGATTGTTGATCAGCATTGATCTGCAACTGGAACGGCGCGTGACTATAGTTACCTTTCGGTATCTGCGCGAACAAAGAAATAGTTCTTAGTCCCGAGCTTCAAGGAAAAGAACAATGGCGTGTGATATTCAGGAGTTAAAGTTAGTGTGCTGTTGTTAGCAATGAGCGTTTGTTCAGGTATGACGCTAGTGCAAAAAACATACAAAGGAATAGCTGGAGCTAATTTTGGTATACTACTTTGTGAAGCTTATTGCTACTTTGCTGCGCCAGCATCAATGTCCTTGCTTTGTTGCGATCGCCAGGCCGTGCAACCGGAAGGAGAGTCATTGCACGCGCCAGGACAATGGTCGGTGCTGTGCTCGGTAACCGAAATTTTCTTCTTCAAGACAATACTTCTGAGAAAGGAACTACGACCCATATCGGAGGCTCCGGGCTGCGGCATACGAGTGGCTGAAGCTCATGCCCATTGATGTCCAAGTCAGGCCGACTGTTGCTCTCGTCGTCATGAAGGATGTGCTGTGCATCTGACAAGGATGGTACCTGAATCTCAGGCCGACCTTGCCGTTCTGGTACTAGTCTACACAGGCCAATAATTGAACATGCACAGCGGATGGAATCGATACGAAATGACGACTGACGAAAGACAACAAGCGACCGTTGCCGTTGCAGAAACGTTGGTTCGAGGCCCAGGCGCGTCGGTTGCACAGCATGCGCGTAGTACGGTCAGCGGAAGTTTTGACGCAAAGCGGCACACAGAATCGGAAGCTGAGCCATGACTGAGGAGGCTGAGAATGAGGTTGCGGGCCAATACGGCTTCTGATTTCTCCGTGGTCACTACTGCTGCGCTCAATAGATAGCGGTGAGGCTATAGCAAGCCACGATAGCCGGATAATGGCAGGACGAAACTAGCACCCCGCAAAAGGGTCTTTCGATTGGGATGATGGTGTACCAGTGGGTACGGCGGACTCTGAGCATGAGTCGGCTGCTCGTAAGTGTCTGCAGTCAACAGGAGAGCGATAGATACGGAAGGAAACTGCACGCTGCTGCATCATGCATGCAGACCAAGGCTGGCTACTGCGGCAGTGGAGAGCCAGGGCGGAGGCGCTGAAAGGGCATCTCGACGCGGCCCGGCTAGTACATGGACGTAAATCGACATGCATCGAGGTGCATCGAGAAATGATGAGGTGTGGGAAGCCCACGCGATTCGAGGGAGCCGGCAGCCGGCCAATCTCAATATTCACCCATTTCTGGCCGAGCTGCCGCGAGGCTTTGCAAGGCGAGCTGGGGCTGCGTTCAAGGACGGCAGCGCAGCGGACACTTTGGGGTCTTCGCTTTTGATTTGCAAGTTGGGAGAGTGGTGGCTGCCGGGCTTAAGGCGCGCCTGCTCTGGTCAAAGAAGCCCCATTGGGCGCCGCGCCAGGTGGAGCAGACACACCCTAGCCAGCGATCAAGTCGAGGCCTACAGCCGATGTTCCCTGCCAGCTACTAGCAGACACTTGAAACTCAAACCACCTCCTGGCGGGAGGGGACCACAGGCGATATATCCACTGCGGCGCCCTCTTGTGTCGTGTCGCCCGTCACCGTCATCACTGCGACACCTAAGTCCTGGTTCGCCGGCCACCGCCCATTCTTATTGTCGTGTTGCATTTGTTGGCGTTTCCCAGGTCTGTGTGTGTATATACTCATAGCGAATGCGGCCAACGCGCACGCGCGCCTCACGTTTCTCCGTCGCAGCCGTCGCTGTGTCACTTTGAAGGCAGCCCGAACCGCCCAGACTGCGCAAGCAGACACGCAATCGTGTACCGTTCCTTCGACCAACACCAGCCGTCAGTATGAAGCGCAAGTTCTCCTTCAACTTGGCGCCCGTCGTAAGCATCCTGCCGCTGCTGATAGCGCCCGAGTGCCTTCCTAATGCCTAAGCAGAAAATCCCCGGTAAGGCGGACGCCGCCAAGGAAAAGACGCCAGAGCCCACGCCTGCAAAGACGCCCCAGCCAAAAGAGCCCCAGTCACACAGGAGACGCCAGTCGAAAGACGACTTTCCTCACCTCATCGCCTACATTAGTCGCCAATCGCTCGATGCCCAGACAGAACGTGAACTGCGCGTGGCATGCCGCTACATTCTGCAGAACTTCAAGCCGTCTGACCATGGCATGGAAGACACCGACCCGCGGCTGGACTTTGGTGCCATGAACAGACGCAGAGGAGAGCAGAAAAATGTCGTGGTTGGCGCCAACGAGGTCAGAGTCAAGATGCCCACTGGCGCGCCTATTGACTTGAAGACTGCATTGGAAGCCAGGAGATTGAGAGCTGAAGCTGAGGCGGCGAAGAAGAACCCACAGAGCAGCACTCTGCCTGTTCGTACCAAGTCTGCTCGCCAGAAATTTGACGACGCTTTCGCAGACGAGCGGGGGCGGTCTGCAGCGAAGAAGTACGCAGCGCCCAAGCCAGCGTCGGGTGAGACTGTGCAGAGGGGCCGCTCTATGCGCAAGAAGACCGAGTCTGGTGACGCTGACAGTCTGGCAACACCCATGACCGGCTCTACCACCGACGCCAACCACCCTGCATCGACCGCACCCTCGTCAGCAGCTCTTACATCAGGCGGGCCATCAAACCGCCATTCTAACCAGATGGAACCAGCGGCGATCGCTGATGCTCAGGCTGCCGAGTGGATGCGCAAGGAGCTCGAGAGGAGACGACATCAGAATGACTCACCTCAGCAGCCTCATGCTGCCGCCAACCGACCCCCCAGCCGCGCCCGCAGTATCAAGGAGAACATCAAAGAGTACATTTTCCCTGGAAGCACATCCGTTTCTCGTGCACCTTCTCGAGCACTGAGCCGGACCCAGTCCCGGGAGTCGTTGGCCTTGTATGACGACGAGAACGAACCGAAGCGAAATGGATCTCAGCGTGGTTGGCGCAGCTGGGGTTCGGTGTTGCGGGTCAACTCAAGAAGCAACAGCAGGCCAGGAACAAGGGGTCGTGACGCTGAGTCCGAGCAGACCAAGAAGGCTGAAGTCAACCTCAACCGTGAACTGCCACCACTACCCAGTCTTGATTCCTGGAAAGATGAAGTCAAGCCACAGCCAGAGCTGTCTAGCTCACATATCGCCAGTGTCATGCGCGCACACGATCAACAAACAGGTCCTTTCTCGCCCACACGAAGCCACCACAGGCGAAGCGGCTCAGATAGCTTGGCCGTGCAATACGCCCAGGCTTATCCTCAGAGTCCCTCCCACAGCCACCGGTCGCCAATGTACAACAAGCAGAAAATGGATTCGAAGAAGAGCTCTCCCCGACCGGATCAGGGCGAGATGTCACAAGCGATGACCGGCTTTTCATCTTCTACAGGAAATCTTGCCCCTCAGAAGGCTCACATTCGCCATAAGAGTACCGATAACACATCCATTGGCAAGATGAGTATGGAACAGAAGAGTCTTTCAAGCAAGCACAGCATCGATGCGTCAGACCGCGGCTCATTACCGAGCACCGTGAAGCTCGAGAAGAGTCACCAACAGAGCAGATTGAAGAAGGTGTTCACCGGGTGGATAACCAAGAAAGAGAAGAAGGACGACTGGATGCATAAGGTTGAGAAGGAAGGCGTCAAAGAAGGCGTCCTGGTGCAGGAAGGCGGATCCCACGTGCCTGTGGTCCGCTATTAGTTTGGTTCGCGTTACCATTGGGCATTATTCGGCTCTTGTACATGGTCTTCATTGTTTTGCATGGCGTTTGGATACGCAGACACGGCCGGTCCTTTCAGTTCAGCGTTGTCCCATTTTTTGCATAACCGCATCATTCCACAATCCTTTCACGAAGTAATGCGTAATGCGCCATGAGCTTGTACAGTTATCACATGGTAGCAAGATGTCGACTCCCTTAACAAAGTCACATATTATATATATAACTTAACATGTTTAATAGCTCGCAGAAGCTCGGTTAGATATCAACAAACACAGTCGTACTTAATGCGCGTTTCAACAACCAATATCCTGGTACTTAAGCTGCACGTTCAGGTAATATGTCATCGTAGTGTCCGATGCCACTGACTGGTCCGTGGTAATATCTAAGCTTCGATATGGATGCAGGCCTGGCGCTGCCCAGCGACTTCGTGGCTGCCGTTGGGCCGGGACGTTTCAAGCTTATGCAGGGTAGCAGGCTGGGGGCTGGTCGGATAGGTAGATGGCGGTTACAGCTCCGCTGCGAATACTCGACGTATGCACGAGCGTAAATTGTAGCTCCGATGCTGTGGATAGAGTTTCGTATTTTCGGGATTGGCACGTCTCTTAGCTTAGTGGGGAGCCCTGGAGGTGGGGTGAAGGCCGGGACACGTGATGGGGTGTTTGTCTGGCTTGAGTACATCGCGCGAACTGGAGGCTGACATCAAGTCTATAGCAATACCCATATTTACCCCCTTGCAGTACTAGACCTCGCACAGAAGACCAGTAAAGCCATGAATGGTGTAGAGCAATGAGTCCAGCGACGTTTGACCGCCGGCAGCTTCACTTGCTGCCCTTTGCTCTTGTCAAACTTAGGCAAGTGCGATGCACACTCTGACATACCAAACTGCTTGAGCACTCACACAATCTTCCACACCAACATCCATCTTGCAGCTATTGCTACCACTATCATTATCATTATCATTGACGCTCACTCAGACTTTTCTTGGATGCTGACCAAGGCCCTCCTGTCGCGCGATCTGCGACACATGAGTCCGGTCGATCCAGAATAGCCCACTCCCACTCATAAAGCACCAGGAAAACTCCCAGCACCAGTATCAACAGAGCTGTCATGTGCAAGATCTTCAGATACTGGTTCACCTGCAACCACTGCTTCCACCTGCGGCGCTCCCAGTGCGGCGGCACGAAGCACAAATACACGAGAAACGGCACCTCAGCAGCATGCAGATCCGACCCGTACCTCAGCATCGTCCTGCCTGTCGCCTGCGGCCCGTGCCAGCAGTCTGTGTTCGAAGGCGCCTGGAAATGGAAGCTCTCTGCAGCGCACCTATTCCTGGACAAACTGAAGGAAAACCGCTTCCCCGGCATATCAGAAGTATCAGCACTTGTCGAGGAGCTCCAAGACGAGTGCAACATGGCATCATGGAACACGCGACTGCAATTCCCTCATGTTCACAAAGCGCGCGTCACGCGCGTGCAGCTCGGCCAGTTCACACAACAATCCTCTCCGCTTCGTGAGGAAGTGGCGCCAGAAGACATATCTGATCAAAGAGAGGTTGCCGATCATGCTCACCCAGACTACAAATACGACTTCGACTACGTGGTCAGCGAACTTGAGCAAGTGGGGGACAGGGAGGGATTCATTGCCGGCGAAGAACGAGACGGGTGGGCGGGGTGTGAGGGACGAGGCTGGGGGGCGGTGGAGGTTGGGGAGGTGGTGAAGAGAGCCAGAAGGTACAGCTTCAATGTGAGTCTGTACCGGATAGGACACACTCAGCGGCAGATATGCACCAGGAGGAGCGAGCGAAGCGCGTCAAGATGGTGATACAAGAGTTCTGGAGTGTCGTCAACATCATCAAAGATTGCAAAGAGACACCACGACGGGCGATGTCAACGCTCAAAGAAGACGCCCGTAACCCAGCTGACAGTCTGCCCGCTCTTAATCCAACCGAAACGCGGGCTGCACCTCCCACACCACCTCCCACACCACCTCACCCCTCCACAGGCAGGACTTGCGACTCTTCTCACTCCAAAGCTCCATCACTGTCCAGCGAAACACCATCTCAAAATGCGTTCGATGTTGCCAATCTCAAAGCCGAGCTACCTCAGGACGAACCGCCTGTTACAAAGCACCCAGCACCCAGCCCGTCCCACACATACTACGACGGGTGGCGCCAACACATCGATAAGATGAACAACGACAAGCGAAAGAAGTTCTACCGAGAATGGCTTTGCCACTCAAGACGCGAGATCAAGGCTATGGAAGGATCGGGGGGACGATTCGTGCATGAGCCGCGAGATCCGCGCGATAGGGATGCGAAGAATGGGTGGTGGAAGTAATTAATCGCTTTCGCCAATGCGAAGAAGTACTAGAACGTTGTCTTGCAGAAACATCTGGCTGATGGAAGGGTTTAGGTTGTTAAGTCACATGGATACATTCTGGGATATATTCTGGAAGAAGTAATGAAGAATCATGACTCGTTATTGTAGTGCTCGTTGTCTCTAATGCTTCATGATAATCATGTCTTTGCAGGAATGATGCGGACAGGGCTGGACAATGCTCTAGGCGCCAGAAAATGCGACCTCGCAACCATGACTTGTGTTGTTGGAACCTTCGAGTCAGATTGACGTGACTGCCTCAATAGCCCCTACCCTCAAGTTTTACATCACTTAGATGTCACTTAGGGTGTGTCTGATCCTTTTGACCTTCTACTGAAGGCGAACCTTCTTCAGTATCGCCCTGAGTGTTGCTGACATGCGACCCCTCCTGCTTTCTCGCCATCATCCTTCGGCTCCACTCTTCGAGAATTTCTCGGAGGATTATCGACGTTGCTGAGTTCGATGGAAAAGCGGGTGCCAGCCTTTGCAGTTCATCAGCCTTGCAATTGAGCTTACACGGATGTAGATGGAGATGTGGAGATAGGTCATCACCACCTTCCAGCATCCGCTCTCATGCCACCAACACCGCCACCAAGGTCGAAGAAGTTGCCCTCGGGTGGCCCTCCATAGCCGCCCATCATGTTGCCCATTCGACTCTTGCCTTGGCTCTTTGCGTTCTCAACAATCTGGCTCTTACGACCAAGCTCTTTGGCCGAGGATACGGAGTTGGTGATGGATGCGAGGAGATTCACAAGCTGAACATCGGAAGCTTCTTGCTGTGATTCAAGAGTGAAAGCATCTGAGTCAGGTGGAGCGAGGATATTGAGGCGTGCGAGTGTGGCTGATATACTGCGGAGGATGCTGTGATCGAGCGGCAACTGAGCTTGTGCGTCTGAAGCTGCACTCTGTGGCAGAGATGCATCGGACAGGTACGAAGGTGGTAGTGCATCAAGATACGCCCGGAGAAGAGCAATACGGCGGCCGAGCATGCGGACAGCGTTCATCTTGGCGGTCAAGGATGAGAGAACTAGATGCTGTCAGCATGAATTGCGATGGTCATTCGAGCACTCTACTCACTCTCTTCATCGTCCGCGTCTAGCACAGCTGCCTCGTCAATAAGTGCATCTTTCTCTGACTCCTGTTCCTTTTCTTTCTGTTTGCCCTTGCCTTTCTTGCTTGCGGCTTCGGTGGCCTTTGATCCGTCCGCTGCAGATGCAGAAGTCTCCAAAGAGCCCTCGACAGCTGTTGCGTTGCCTCCTCCTCGAGCGACGAAATCCACGCTGATCATTTCGGCCTCACCCGTCTCGACAGAATAAACAAGCTCCCTAAACTTGATTGTTTTGGCCTGGGCCGCGCCATCGATATCCATAGCCTTGTCATTCGGATCGCTGGGTGCGTTTTCTGTGATTGACTCGTAGAGTGTGAGTGGTAGTTTGCCTGCTGCCGTAGCTTCTGTGTATGTGCTTTCTGGATGGAACAGTAGGAGGATAGGTGAGTCGTTGTAAAGCTCTGTCACGCGCGCATGGATCGGTAGAACGTGGGGCCCAGGACCTGAAGCTGGACCAAGTGTGAACCAACCGACCAAGTCCAGTTGTGGCTGTTTATGTACTTCTTTGACTGGGAACATGTTATCACAATCATCCAGAAATACTGCATGAGCAGGAGTGTCGACTTACAATCTTCCAGACGCTTGCTGAACCACTCGTCATCGAGCGTAACCTCGCCGTCTGCACCTGGAACCAGCTTTGCTTGGAAAGCTACTTCCATTGTAATTTCTTGACCATTTTGGGCACCAAGAATGGCGCCAACTACCGGCCCTGGCTGCTGTCGCAACGTGTGTCGTGATATACAGTCTGATATTGTGAGGAGTACAAGTGGGTGTAATTGAACGATGGGGCTTGTGTCTGATGCACGGGCAGTGGAGAGTAGTGTGTTGCCTGCGTTATTCGCCATTCTGGCGTCCGGAAGAAATTATGCAGTTGACTCGTGTACGCAATTCGGGTGGTGGTTACAGTGATTGTTTGGAAGCTCTGGGTGTGGTGGACAGCGGCGTTGGAGGCAACCGCGGCCGGCGCGGGGAGCTTGCCTAGCGCCGACTCGCCGACGTAGGTGAACGGCCCACCTCACCTGCACCTTCCACGTGATTACGCGTTTAAAGGAAGTCGCGACATCTTACCTTGCGAATACCTTCTTCCAGTGGATCAAGCGTCACAACACGCCTGATACACGGAGCTTTCGCTATCAAGGATGACCGGCTGGCAATCAAGTGCAACTCATACTCTTTCCAAAGCGGCTACGTCATTACTGCTAAATCTATATGTTGCTATACATACCGGTGAACGAGCGTTGCATCGATAGCCAAGTCTATCGCCAACAACGCCAGAATCCAAAATCTACTGAAGAACCAAGTTTCTGTCTGACATATCAGAATCACATCTCAACCAGCACTTTCAGCACCAGATTCCCATCCCGGTCAGTTGTCTTGCCAGCAAGATCGAACGCTTCTTTCGCCGCATCGAGTCCTCTGAAGCGATGCGTGATCATATTATCGAGGCTCGGGAGAACGCCTGCCGAGATAATCTTGATTCCGGTCGCATATGTATTCGCGTATCGAAAAATGCCGATGATGTCAACTTCTTTTAGGTGAGAGGCAGACATTGGAAGAGTCTGAACAGGAGTACCCATTCCTACCATGACAAGCTTACCCCCTGGACGTGTGGCCTTGTCCCATGTTAGAATCCTTTTCCTGCGATTTAGGGGACACCACTTACAAATAGCCCAGCTTGCATGCAAATCTCCTTCCCGGTACAATCGAAGGTCAGATCCGCGCCTTCAAAGTCAACATCACCGAGTGACGCAACTTGCATAACGTCTGCGGCAAGTTCCTTTGCGGCGTCAAATGGAGTGGCAGCCTCACTCGCATCCTGGCGCGGTGGAACCACGAAGCCTTTATGCGCGAAGCCGTGCCTCAGTGCGTACTCAATCCTACCATGGTCAACATCAACTATTGCAACCGTCGTTGCGCCAGACATCTTCGCCATAGCAGCTGTAAGCAGTCCAACTGTACCAGCACCGAACACGATAGCGGTGTCACCCTGTTCAACCGTAGCTCTTCGAGTCGCATGAATGGCTACTGATAATGGCTCTAACAAGGCAGCTGACTCAAGAGAGACATGGGAAGGAAGTCTGATTAAGGTTATTAGCTGAGAACCGTGCAGCGGTACGGATATGCAAGACATACTTGTGGCACCACTTTGCAGGATGGTTGATGCGTTCCTGGAGTGTACCTTGGAAGTGAGGCACGGACTTCGCGCTGCTTCTGAAGCGCATCGAGGGACACAGATTGTACCTTCCTCTCTGGCACGACCGGCAATTGTCACAAGGTACGCCGACCTCCAGAGCAACTCGCTCGCCAATCGAGAAGCCCTGCACGTCCGGCCCAACAGCGACAACGACACCCGCGGATTCGTGACCTAGGCTCAGCGGCTGGACCGCCTGCAGGTCACCATTGCGAAATTTGTTGTAGTACGACACATCACTACCACACAAGCCGGTTGCCTTAACAGCGACTTGGAGCTCGCCAGGACGGGGATCAGAGATTGAGCGAGTTTCCTATTCGTTCAGTCAAAGCTTTGTCTCGGGTTGTTATGCGAGCACCCCACGAACCGTTGGCAGCGTGGGATGCTCGACGGAACGGCACGCTTACCAGCCTAAGATCCCGCGGCCCATGCAGCACACTTGCCACTACTGTCGAAGATTTGGAGTAGTGTCGTGACGGGATTGGATACAAGTCTGCTAATGCTGACGGTGCCATTACGAGAGAAGTGGGAGGATGATTTGATGAGTGGGAAGAACGATAGCTGCAAAGCGCTACCCCACGAGAGAGCGTGGAGGTTGATATACTTGACGGCACAAAGTGCACTAACGACATCCAGGACTACCTAGTCATTCACATCTGTTGGACAACTGTACATTGGCGAGATAGGAGCCATCAATAGAGCGAGATCTCAATGCTCCTTTCATTTGCCGGACCGATCAGCCTGGCTGAATGCACATGCATTGCGATGCGCACGGTGAATGCCTGCCAGGGCAGACCCGAGACGCTGTCCTCTATCTTCTTTGTTGACTTACAGCTAGATCATCCACCTTGACGAACCGGAACTCTATGCGATATACCCGCAGCAGATCATGATTGGCTATTCGTGTCCTGACTCGCGTTCTACCGGGCTAGCAGCGTCGATGCTCCGGAGCTTGTCCAACGGCCACGTTTGATATCAAGCAATTGTCATAGAATGGTGTCCGGATTGGAAGAAATTGGAGCACATCTACTCTACCTAATGCTGCGGTAGCGCTGTGGAACAGCGATAAGGTACGGTTAGAGCTGTGATCCAATAGCGACTAACGTCAAGCACGCAGTGAACGTAGTTCTGCGTCACGTCCACGGTTCGAGTACGGAGATACATCTGCGCTGCCACTCATATTCGTACGCCAAAAGCAGGAAGCATCTTTCCAGCGATTCGCTTATGAATGTTTTGAGATAGGACCTTTTACGGTCTTGTAGAACTACTGTCTGGAGCGCACTTCCTTTGACTAATGAGGAAAGTCTCCCAGGCTATGGGACTTTGGAAATTTGGAAAGTTCCAGGAGCACGCGTAGCTTCGAATTGTGCCATGGTTCCCGGCCGAGCACGTTTCTACCCATAGTGCGTACCTTAGCCGACCCGGTTGTACGGAGTACTGACGTTGGTGTATGCCGTCCAATCTCGGTTGAAGGCATCGTGGGCTTTGCAGCATTGCCGCCGAGATCCGACCAATGACTGACATCCCAGTCACTGGCCCCGGACTCCCGGAACAGCCTTCACAACAGACGCTTATCTCCCTTCAAAATACGACATGACGAAGCGAGTCGTAGTGACTACTGCGTGATATTGGAGTAAAACCTGCAGACGAATGGCAAATGCCAGCTGCGAGGTAATCGCACTGCAAGCCGATGCATAGTCACTGCGTTCGACGCACTGTCATCGCTGATCAACTGGCTCTGAGCACAGCAGGATGAATTTGTGAGCCAATTATCGCAATGGCGTACACACAGACACTGGTGAAGAGGTACAGAATCTTCATACGCACTTGTATCGAAACGATGAGGATTTGACACGTGCAAACGGCACGGCAACAGCAAGAAAGTGAGGCCCAGCCGTGAGCTTGCATGATGCACGGCAGAACACCGTGGTGTGGTGAATCCGGGAACGGGACGCCGTTGGACTTGAGTGGAACCAGGGTCCGCAGTAACACCAACAGCACCTTACTTCAACGTCACCGCCCATGTCCACTGAAGCTGCCTCTTGACGGTGACCGATCCTTCGGAGTGAGCTCTAATACCTGATGGTATCCAGTGGACCGCCATTTAAGGGAGGGTGTTTCAAATGCTTACTGTACAGCTTCACAATGGCTCGCGCACCGTACATCGGATCCAAGTCGACATGAGCACCTGCAAGTACCTCGCTTACGCGCAATTTATCCATTGCAGTAAGCTCCACCCCTACACCCTGTTCTTGACATTGTCTTTCAGGTACGTACATTGTGCGTAAGAGCTGCACGACCCTGCTCGCCTTATGCTAGCCATACACCGCTGTGTCATGATCCGCATTTGCGGTGAAGTATTTGTCCCTCAGTAGTAGCGCGCAGACACGGCAGATGCAAGGTTACGACCACGTTCTTGCGATCGCGCAGCCCATTGCCCAGACCCAGGCGGTCAGAAAACACAAGATAGGTAATCTTGGTGCTCTCCCGTGCTTGATCGAGCATCGGAAGACTCACTCCGCTCTCGGCCACGACAACCCTATGAGAGCTGTTTTGCCAAGGTAGACCATTTCTGCACAGCGACCCACAAGCTGCAGCGGAGCGATACGACTGGCTGCATGGTTTCGCACGGCAGTGGTGCAATTTTGCATCAAGGAACCTGCATCTGGCGTATGCCGAGTCTGGACTGTCACAAGCTTCAGTAAAGGAGCGACGAATGGGCCAGTTGATCGCAGAAACAGCATCTTCAGATGTAAGAATACACGCGTTCCGTTAGCAGCTCGTGTGATATCACGACCAAAATGGCGCAGCCAGTTGCCAAATCACAACAACAGCCGACCACACTTCTCGAAACTCGATCCCGTGTCGCTAATCTCGCCCGTAACGGGACCACCCGCTGTCATCGCCCCGTCTGACCACCACACCACACCACCACCACCTCATATCGCTCAGCCCTTCACAGCGCGCTCTTCGCCCTGACCAGCCCCTCTTTCTCCAGCCACTGACGAATCAGCGCATTCACGTCGTCCGGCTTCTGCGTCAACGCCCAGTGCGTGGCCGGGACCTCGCCGCGGGTCAGCCTGGGGATCAGCACGTCCATGCTCTTGGACATCTCG
The DNA here is from genome assembly GCA_032595095.1 of Didymellaceae sp. YAFEF048. Taxonomy (NCBI): domain Eukaryota; kingdom Fungi; phylum Ascomycota; class Dothideomycetes; order Pleosporales; family Didymellaceae; species Didymellaceae sp. YAFEF048. The sequence goes on along the minus strand of JAVISA010000020.1, from coordinate 85,615 downwards.
GGCTTGAGGACGGAGTCGTAAGTCGCTTGGATGAAGAGCACGGGCTGGTTGATTGTCTTCTTGTCGAGGAGCGCCTGGTCTTCTTCCCAGTTTGTACGGCGCTGGCGGTACCAGTTTACTGCATTGTTTCGTCAGCGTTGTTTGAGAAGGGCGAAGCGAAGTGGCGACTAGACTTACGCGTAGGATGAATACCATGACGCGAGTACTCCTGGACGTAGTAGTCCAGAACCTGCACAGCTCGTCAGCCCGTCTGCCTCCCTTCCAGATCCTCCCTCTCCCAACACAGCAGAACTCTCCCCACAACCCTCACAATTTGACCTCACCCGACTCGACTGGAGCTGACTCGAAATCCACTTACCTCCCCATTCAAAATCCTACTCTCCCCCACCCTCCCCAGATTCTCCGCAATAACCCCCTTCTCCGGGTCAAACACCAACTCACCCCCCGGACCCCTTGCCCCGTACAAGCCCTGCAGGAACTGCCGGATGGTCGTCGCGTCCGTGACGCTCTTCTCGACCTCGCCCGATGCGAGGTGCAGCTGGTACGCGAACTGCGGGAGCGGGCCTTTGACGAGGGCTTCGGTGGAGAAGTACTCTTTGTGCGGGGCGGTGTAGGGCGCTGGAGATGGGAGGTGAGAGTTGTGTCGTGTATGTTGAGGGGCGGATTTGAAAGGTAGGGTGGGGGGATAAGTGGGTTGGAGTCTAGGTGAGGGGGTTGGAGTGTATGGAGTGTAGGGGAGAAGGAGACAAGGGAGACGTACTGCATACGGAGAAGACGTGCGAGACCAGCTGCGGGTACCATTGCGCGGCGCGCCAGACTACGAAACCTCCCCTGTTGAGCGGTGGGTGTTAGCTTGCAGACATATGAACACACACACAAACTCTCTCCTTCTCTATCTTTCTCTGCGTTCGACGTAGCGTTTTTGCTTTCGTAGAAGTGAAAAGCGGAGTTGGGATTGGGGGGAGACGGACCAGTCATGTCCGCCCAGGATGATCCGCGGCGCGCCGACTTCCTTCGCCAGCGCGGCGATGTCGTCTGATGCGCGCTTGAGGCCGTACATGCTGATGGGGTTTGGCGGGACTTTGGGCGCGGCCTGGCCAGACTCATGGTTAGTTTCGCAGGTTTAAGCGTGTGTATGGAATGGGTTGAGAGAGGGGGATTAGGAGAGAAGAGGTAAAAAGGGGAGAGGTGTAAGTGTAGAATGGGGCGAGAAGTGAGGTGGATGGGAAAGGGTGGGGGCTTACAGTCCTGCCGTAGCCCATCATGTCGGGTGCAACGACGCGCAGGCCAAGGTCCAGCAGGAGAGGGATCTGGTATCGCCAGCCGAGGGAGAGGTCGGGCCAGCCGTGGATCTGGACGGGAGGTGTTAGCAGCGTGGAACTGTGCGATCTACTTGTATCTCCTCCCACTACGTCTCATCTCATCTCATCTCGTTTGTTCAGTCGTTCATTCAAGATAGAAAAGTAGATCAGATCAGATCAGATCAGACCAGTGCCCTCCCCGAGCAGGAGAACTAGCACCACCTTCATCTCCTCCAGGCCAATCTCACACACAGACACACACATACATAATCAAGTCCTCTCATTGAAACGAAGCCAGGTCTTCAAACGGAATGAAAGGAGATGAGTAATAACGCACCAACACCACAGTATCACTCCACCTCCCCGACTTGGGCTCCGCGTACAGATAATGATACTCCTGCCCGTTCAGCACCGCGTTCCGGTGCTGCACGCGCTCGTCGCCGAAGGGGCGGATCGGTTGGACTGATGGCGACATATCTTCGGGTGAATAGACGGATGGATGGATAGATAGGTAGATGAATAGATGAGCTCAGGGCAGTGTAGATGGGTTGCTGTTCTATGCTGCTGTGCCGTGCTGAGCTGGAGGCCAGGGTGTGCTGACTGCCGTGGTCGAACGTCTGTACTATTTCCCTTTACTTTTCCCTGCTCTTCTAGGTTTTCCAGGCTGACTGGTTGGCTGGGTTCAACAAAGTTGGAAGCGTGTGGATCGAGAGCCGTCTATACAGCACCGTGTGTGCGGCTGACGAGTCGCGGTGCGCGATTGCGCGTGCGGCTTGGATGCGATGGGGAGCTCTGAGCGCGAGGCTGCACCGAGGTGCCGAGGTGTGGGGTGCGCGGGACAGGTGGGGATGCTGGGCTGAGCTGAGCTTACACTGGGGGTGTGGGGAGGCAAGTGTGAGGAATATCGCTGTAGGGTATGTGGAGTAAGTAGGTAGAGCCGTGGTAAGGATGACTATTGGGATTGCTAGGTTGGGGTGTTAGGCGGACTGGGTGGTGCTGATGCGGTGGGTGTGGATCTAGGTCTGCTTGATGCTTGAGGGACAGGGCGCCTTGGGGTTGATGTAGATGCGTTACTACATATTTGCTCGTTTCAGCAGGGCTTGTGTATCTTGGGTTTAAAAGGACGTATACTCGCGCGCCTTAAAAGTGTAGTGTTGGGCAGCGCAGGTATATGGCACGCCTACATACAGACTCCACCGGACGAACGAAGCTTGCAATGTCTTTCACGCACTCGTCTCGTCGACTTGACTCCATTCTCCTTTCTTACACATGCACCGTGCCATCCGATGTCCTTTCTGGCCAGCCGCAAACGCGGTCTTCCTCCAGGTTACAGCTCCCTTCCAGCGTCGTGTCGCGGAGCTCGCGGCGATACCACAACCCACCCTGCCTATCTCCGCGTACCAACTACCCTCGCGCCCGCGCACTAACCGCCTCTCGTATACAAACGACGTCGAACCCAGTAATGTGTTGAATCAGCGCGGTAAAGGCCATGCACGCTTTGGACCTCTGACTTCAGACTGTAGGTCAATGACGGCGTGAGAGCGTGATGTCCAATACGACAATGCCAGGATGATGTGGGAGAAATTGGTAATGGAGGACTGACGGGTGTAAGTCCGGTAAGACCGCAGAATGGTGTGTGTGGTCTGCGTAGGGTAGGTTGGAAGTGCATGTGTATAAAAAGCTTGAGGTGGAGGTAGGCGTTGTGAAAGCAAGCTCTACGAACGAACGAACGAACTGGCTCGTTGCACTCTCCTTTTCAGATCACACAATCCAGAACAACCAAATCAGTTGCAACATCCCACAAATCGTACAAAAACATGGGTAAATCGCTCTTCCTCACCGGCGGCACAGGCTACATCGGCTCAGCACTCGTCGCCCGCGCCCTTGCCTCCGGATACACCGTCACAGCGCTCTCACGCTCGTCCACCAGCGACTCGCGCCTCCTCTCCCTCGGCGCAACCCCCATCCGCGGCGACCTTACAACGCTCCCCGTTCTGACTGCCGCAGCCCGTGCCGCAGACGTAGTCGTCAGCATCGCGGACGCGATTGCTGGAGACTTCTCCATCTCTACCGCTGAGCGCTTCCGGATCAATGATGCGGCGAACGATGCGCTCGCGTTGGGTATGGAGGGGAGCGGGAAGCCGCTTGTGCTGACGGGCGGGTCGTTGTATGCGGCTGCGAGGGAGGATGGCGGGGAGACTGACGAGGCGAGTCCGGGGTGGCCAGCGGGGCACTGGGCGGGGTTCGAGTTGGGGCGGTTGAAGAGGGAGTATCTGGAGATGGGGGTGCGGGCTGTTCAGGTAAGGTTGGCGCCGTGGGTGTACGGGAGGGGAGGGAGCGGGGTGAGGCTCTTTATGGGAATGTGGATGGAGAAGGGGAACGGGATGGTGGTCGATGGCGGAGAGAAGTGCACGACGGGGGTGCATGTAGACGATGTGGTGGAGTTGTACTTGCGAGTTGCGGAGAGGGGGAGGGCAGGCCGGGCTTGTGAGTGTAGTGTGGGGTGGTCTAGTGTCGAGAGGATGTGCTGATTGATGTACCAGACAATGCGACGGCGCAGAACGATATCACGCACGCCCAGCTTGCGGGGGCAATCTGCAGGGCCATCGACGTGCCGTGTGCATTTCTCACGTACGAAGAGGCTGCGGAAGAGGTTGGCGGGTTCCTCGCTGGTTTCTTGTCGACGGAGAACCGTGCCAGCAGCCGCAAGGCGAGGGAGGAGCTTGGATGGGAGGTCAAAGGGAGGGGTATCTTGGAGGAAATCGAGACGGGGTCGTATGCTGAGGTTGCCAAGGTGCTGAGAGAGAATCGAAGCGCATAGATCATCTAATAAATGACCGTGTCTTCAGCGGCTTCTACGACTTCCTCGTCAGCGTCTTTGCTGGGCTCGTCGGCGTTGACTTCATGTTCTGGTGACTTTTGGGGAACTGCTGGCCCATCTGTGGGTTGTGGCTCGGGTGCGATGTCTCCTGCGGGCTGATCCTGCATCTCTTGGTCCTGGGTTTGAGATTGTCTCCCATTTGTAGCCTCTTCACTTTCAATACCTCGCTGAGCTGGTCGTCTGTCGTGAGCCCCATCGCCGGTTCTAAGATCTGTCCCACGGTAGGTCCACTCATCTGGCGTTGCCCGGCGCTCTCTCTGCCTCTCTTCCTCTTCGCGTGCCTCGAACTCGTCTCGCTCTCGTTGGATAGTCTCTTTCGCTTCGGCAACCTGGTCGGTGATCCTATCTTCCTCGTCCGGGCTCATCTCCCAAGGCTTGTAATATAACCGTGGTTCCGACTTGGTGTACAGGAAGTGAGCCAGGTGCAACATATTGTCATGGCGTGCTTTCATCTGCCGTCAAGTCAGCATCTCCTCAACACAAGCGTGTCGTCGACTGCATACCGTCTGCCGCTCAAAGCGCTTCTGTTCCTTCCAGCGCTGCACCTTGCGCCGTGCCAGCCGCTCAGCCTTGCGCTGCTCTGACTCCTCATTTTCCTGTCTCCGCTGGGCCATCTGCTTCTTCTCGATCTCCGAGCGCCGCTTCTGTCCCGCCGTGGTGGGATTCTGCGACAGGGCGCCCAGCACCGCTCCAAACAGTCTGCGCTCTCGTCCTCGCTCCCTTCGCTTCGGTACTGCTGCTGCCGTACTGGGGTCCTCTGCATCGTCGCCATTGGTGCGTGGGCGCTTCACGCTGTCCTCGGTCACAGACGACTGGCGCCGCTTGAGCGTGTTGGTTGGCGAGGCTGCGGAAACTGGTGGTGGTGGTGGTGGTGGTGGAGCAGGCGCTGCCTCGTCTGGCTCTGGCAGCACAACTGCGGACGCGATGGGGCCGCTCATGGTTGCGCGAGGGAGAGAAAGAGGAAGAATTCTGGGGTTGGGCGAAAACGTGATTGCGTCAAGTGCGCACGCGTCGATGAGCGGCGAGCCTCGACCACTGGGAGAGCTTGCGGGAAGCTCTGTGGCTGGAAGCTTCCGTGGCGGCGGGCGCTAGGCGGGCGCGGAAGTCCGCAACTTTCATCCATGTCGACGCGAGCTTGATCCTGGACACTCCAAACTTCGCCATACATACGCACGTAACCTCGACGCTCTCAACCTCACACAGTCTCTCTTCCCCTCTCGTGCGCGCGAACCTCGAACAGCACCGCTCTCACATCGCGCACAACTACACCCACCATCCAACCCTCCACCACCACCACCACCAACACCACTCCACAGCTCCAACGCAACCTCCCCCACCATGTCGCGCCACCACCCGTACGTCCCCCTCCCCTCCCCACCCCACCCCAACCATCCTTTCTCCCGGCTAACCACCTCCCCCCAGCGACCTCGTCATGTGCCGCAAACAACCGGGCATATCCATCGGCCGCCTGTGCGACAAATGCGACGGCAAATGCCCCGTGTGCGACTCGTACGTGCGCCCCACCACCCTCGCCCGCATCTGCGACGAGTGCAGCTTCGGCAACTACCAGAACAAATGCGTCGTGTGCGGTGGCGAGGGCATCAGCGACGCCTTCTACTGCTTCGAGTGCACGCGCCTCGAGAAGGACCGCGATGGGTGTCCCAAGATTGTCAACCTGGGGAGTAGCAGGACCGATCTGTTTTATCAGAAGAAGAGCTTTCGGAATAGCTGAGGTGGGGACTACATGTCAGGGAGGGGAGGGAGGTGGAGATCAGATGTCAGGGGGGTGGACGGAAGGCATGTGGTTCTGGCGTTATGGAGTATGCTATGCGGCAATCTATGGTTGTTATGGTTCTTGGGGCTTGGTTGGTGGTAGGTTAGACGACATGGTAGTGCTATGCTCTAAGAGCTACGGGCAAACGCTTTGCGAAAGAATAATGCATCAGTTCTTCAGACATCTACCCGCTTCGTCCTCCACGGTGAAATGCTATTGTCAGTGCGGCTCTTGAGTTCGCGCGCGACAGTCTAGACTCCTCACTTCCTGAACCCTTCCAACGACAAGGCCGAGACAACGGTAGGGAAAAAAAAGATTGATTCTCATAACAAGACAGTTCCAGAAGCGAACAAGTGAACGGGGGGTATAACGAAGTCCTCTCCTTTCAACAATCTGATCCACACATATCCATCCGTCAAAGCTCCACATTCTCTTCCTCGTCACCCTCGCCATCGCCATCGCCATCGCCCTTCTCGACAACCACCCACCCTTCCTCCCGCTCCTCCTCCTCCTCCCCTCCTTCAACCACGTTCCTCTCCCCACCCTCCTTGTACGCTGTCTCGTCCACCCCCAAGCCCACCTCGCCCAGCATGAACCTGCCGAAATACAGCACCGCATCCAGCATCTCCTCGCCCGTGGGCACAATGTTCTCCTTGGGCAGGAGGAAGCCGTAGCTGCCCGTGTCGCGCAGCTTGATCTGGTACGAGTACTTGACTTTGAGCTCGTGGTAGAACCAGTCGAGCGCGCTGCCGCCGCTGGACTCGATGCGGGGGAAGACGGTGCGGTGTTTCTTCTTATCGCCACGACCGTTGTGACTGTGAGAGACCATGACGTTGCCCTCGCAGGCGGAGCTGACCTTGTAGGCGTGGCCCTTGCGGCTGATGCGGATGGCTTTGGCGAGGCCGATGGCGAGCTCCTCGAGGTCTTCGAGCGCGGGGGGTTCGTCGGCGCACGAGTAGCTGTACGGGTAGAGGATCTGCTGCGAGTACGAGTGCAGGTCGAGGAAGCCGACAAACTGGACGTTGTGCGCGTCGGTTTGGTTGCGCGCCCAGGTGGCAAAGGACGCGGCTTCGGTGGCTTCAAAGGGCGCGCTGCCCGCGTACGACTCGCTGCATGGGTTGGTGCGGGTCGTGTTGCCGTCCCATTTGAACGAGTAGCTGCGGTCGAGGTCGATGCCGTTGCAGAAGCGGAGCGAGGTCGGCTGGGTTGTTTTGCGCCAGAGTCGGTCGGATTCCCACGAGTAGATGTAGCCGTCCGGGTTGAGGGTGGGGACGAGGACGAAGTCGAATTCTTCGAGTAGGCGTGTCATTTCGCGGTCTTTGCCGTACGAGTTGATGAGGCTCCAGGCTACGTAGTTGACGGTGCTGGTGGAGATCCACTCGCGAGCATGCGAGCCGCCGGTGATGAGGACTGTCTTGCGCGGGCCGGAGGGCTCGTCGTTGTTGGTTGGGTGGACGCCAACACGCAGGGCAGGAATGTCACGGCCTTCATACGTCGTGCCGACGGAGATGCGGCGCACGTGGGTGGTGAACATGGAGGCCATGAGTTTCATCCATGGGTTGATGACGGACATGGGTTGGTAGTCCTGCAGGAATGGGTGACCCTTGCCCTTTCGAGGGGAGGTGTGGAGGCCGGGCGCGTAGGAGCTGTCATGTTGGTGTGACTGCGTGGCGGACGATGAAGGATACGAGTCGAAGATGGCCTGTACGAGGTCAAGGTCCTGCATCAAAGGCTGGTGTGACCGTTTGAGTGTGGGAGGGAGCAGGCCAAGCAGAGAGGGGACCTGGTATCAAGTCAGTGAGTGACGTTGCGAATGCATGTGTGTATCTCTACTGACCACCTCTTTTGCGACCCTGATGTCGGCCCAGTCCTCATTGAACTCCCAGACATCGAGAAACAATACATCTGCTGCCTCTGCGAGCGCCTTTGCCTCTTCTGCTGTCCTGATCTTGAACCTCAATACAACATCCTCGCCGTATTGTGCTACAAACTGCTCGGTTGCTGCCTGATGTGTGCTGCCAATGCCGTCGCCAAAGTCCTTCTGGGTGTTTGGCAGGTTCCATATCTTCCTAATGATAGCGTCGGAGAGCCTGCGCCATGTGGGCGGCGTGCGGTTGGGTGTGTGGGAGGGCACGTCATAAGGGTAGGCCGGATGGTCGTGCGGGGCGGCCGTCGCCAATGGAGCTGCGGCGAGAAGCAGCACGCTCAAAGAAGCGAGCGTGGGGATGCGCATTGTGTCTGCAGCATGTGGCAATCCGAACAATCAGGAGAGAAGTCGAGATTGCACTGGCATGCGCTGCAGCTGCGGACGTTTTGAGCGCGCAGTCGAGTCTGGCGGTCTTGACGGTATGACGGCTGAACGGTTGGACGGGTTGTCGTGTGCCTGGCACGGTGCAGCGGGCGCGTGCGGCTGGTGAAGGAGCTAGGAGGCTTCTGGGCTGCTTCTGGAGTCTCCACAGCTCAACGCACCATCCACAGGAGGAGAGCAAACCTGGAGTGACGTTTGGCCCTGCAATCCGCTACGAGTGTGTGCGTGTGTGACTGCGCGTGCGTGTGCAAGCCTGTATTATCGCATCCCCAAGTGCAATCCCGTTCTCATTGCCAGTCCAAGCCCTCCCCCCAGCGCCCAGCACCCAGCACGACGTAGCAGCCAGCCTGGCCCCGGGCTTGTACAAGCAAGCCACACACACGCCTGTCCACCAGTACGCGCAGCCTCGCCCGTCTGATGCATGCTAGCTAGCTAGCATCTCAGCCCTAATCAACGCAACCGACTCCCGCTGACCCCGGATAGCCGCCTCACTCTCAGTCTATCTGCGTCCGCTGCTCCCTGCCTCGTCCTCTCTGTGCTGCTGTACCGCATGCCATGTACTGCGCCGACCCCTCCCGCGCGTGAATGAGCTGAAGCCCCCCCGGCGCGAGAATGCGTCTCCGCAACGGACGAAGCGAGCGCGACCTGAAGCGACGAAGCACCCTCGACCCCGCTGGCCTGTTCCGTCGCGGCGACAAGAACGACAAGAGCACCGAGTTCCTGGCCACCGACGGTGTGCAAGGCGGGCGTGCAGCCTCGAGCGACGTTGCGCGACCCTCGACAGCGCGCGACTCGGACGACCATGACCGTGACCGTGACCGTGACCATGACGAATCGCCCACGGCCTCGCCGCGCCCAGCGACCACCAACCGCCGCTTCTCCATGCTGCGCTTCCGCCATGCCTCGGACTCGCAGCTGTCGACGACGGCCAAGGAGCACGCTGCCCGCGAGGCTACGCCGCCCGTGCCCCCCGTCCCTGCCGGCGCTGCAGAGCAGGGGAGTCGCAGAAGCAATGACCGTATGTTATCTTGTGTGAAGGGACCCCTAGAGTTCAGCTTGTCGAGAATCAGCACTGACGTCCAATTCCCCCTTGCAGCTCCCGCCATAATCACCACCCCACCGACCTTCATGGACACGGCCCACCCCGACGCCCACCATGACCACAAGAAGCGCGGCCGCCTGCAGCAGTTCGCCCTGCGCCGCCGCTCCTTCGACCCGGCGAGCGTCGACCGACCCGGTGGCATCCTGCGCAAGTCCATGGACAAGAAGCGAAGCGGTGCGCTGGGCTCCAAGAAGAGCAAGCACAACATGTTCGACGACGCTGTCGAGCACCTGCCCAAGAGCCAGCCCCGCCCGGACGAGCTTTCCGAGGCCCGCGACTTCGCAGAAGGCACGCCTGCCCTGGCGCCTCCTTCCCATCGCGCCTCCGAATCGTCTCGCTCTGACGGCAGCTCCGGCGGTCACGTCTCGTTCGAGGCCAGCACTCGACCCGCCCAACCCCAGCGCCTCGGCTCGACGCGCTTTGGCTTCGGCCGCCGGAAGCAGCGTGCCTCTCTCTTTCCCCTGCCCATGAAGATCGAGCCGCCGCAGTTCCCAGACACAGCGCCTGCAACCCCTCGAGCCTCCACCGGCGGCATCAGCACCGGCTCGCCGGGCTCACCCACAGGCAGTCCGCCCCTGACCGCCCGCCGATTCACTGATGGAGAGAATGGCACGCACACACCACCGCTGCCCTCTGCATCGCAAGTGGCTCTAGCTGCAAACTCGCTGAACTTGGGTTCGCCTGGGCGAGGCTCGCTGTACCGCAACGACTCCTCCAGATCTGCTCGCTCGGCCCGCTCCTCGCCACAGCCTCCCAAGCGCATTGGGTTACGCGGTCGATCCTCGACTATGGGCTCGCTGGGCGGCAGGTCTGACGACAACCCCTCGCCAACCCCACCCAATGGCCTCAGTGGCAGGACCTCCATCTCCACTACTGCAGGCCGCAGTAGCTTCAGTAACTTGTTTGGCTTAGGAAGATTTCGTCAGAATGAGCTACATCCATCCAGACACGGTTCACCTGCTCACAACTACACAGGCACCTCGGGCTCGTCGCACCAAAACTCCCTCAGTATCAGTAGAGAAACGCTGGTCATGCCTGAGCGCGAGGAGGGCGAGACCCCAGGTCGCTATCTTGAGAGGATCGAGGCTAACAACGTAGACAAGAGCGTTATCGCTAGTTGTCTCAGCAAGACTGATGATCAGTTTTTGCTGTCGGTCCTACGAAGCTATATGCGCAAGTTCGCCTTCTTCGGCGATCCCATCGACATGGCTATCAGGAAGCTGCTCATGCAAGTGGAACTGCCCAAAGAAACCCAACAGATCGACCGAGTCCTGCAAGGTTTCGCCGACCGCTACCACGAATGCAATCCTGGCATCTACATAAATACCGGTATGGTCAGCCATCCTTTCAAACACGGCCAAGCACTAACAGTCCCCAGATAAAGCGTATTTCATCTCCTTCTCAATCATCATCCTACACACCGACTTCTTCAACAAGAATAACAAACGCAAGATGCAGAGGAACGACTACATCAAGAACTCCTCCTGTGAAGGTGTTTCGGACGATGTCCTCGGATGCATCTATGATAACATCGTTTACACTCCTTTCATCCACATCGAAGACGAAGTCGATCTCAAAAACATCTCGTCGAAAAAGAGCCGCAGAACTGCCGTTCTCAAGGGTCCAAATGATCCCGCACGCAAAGCCAAAAAGGAGCCTATCGATCCGTATACGTTGATCTTCGAAGGCAAACTGGATGTCCTGCGCCCAACCATCAAGGATGTGATGAACCTGGACGATCCGTACAACTACCTCGGCACCGCTGCCACACTCGACACCAAGAACATCTACAAATCTTTCACCAGATATGGCGTCATTCAGATTGTGTCATCGCGTTCGAGGCCAGAGGCTTTTATGTCAGAAGCAGCTCAAGAGAATCCGTTCGGCACATCAGTCGGTATTGTAGAGATGCCTGTGACCAAGGTCGGTATTCTGTGGCGGAAAGACCCGAAACGCAAGAAGGCTCGTTCTCCATGGCAGGAGTGGGGTGCCGTTCTCACACGCTCAGGTCTGTCGTTGTTCCGCAACAGCAATTGGACCAAGAACTTGATGGCTCAACACGAGCAGCACATCAAGCATGGCGAAACGGGCCCGGTAATCTTTTCGCCTGCCCTCCAGGAGTTCAAGCAGGACCATATGATACCCATGGACGGCGCTGTGGCTCTTGTCGACAACACTTACAAGAGGCACAAGAACGCCTTCTCGATGTGTTCCAAGATCGGGGAGGAGACGTTCCTGGCCGACAGTGAGCAGGATCTGAACGAGTGGCTGGGCGTGCTCAACTACACTGCAGCTTTCGAGACGATGGGTGTCCGTTCGAGAGGCATGATCGGTGGGCTGTATGAAGGCCAGAAGAGTCGCGGAATCCGACGCCTGGACTCTTCCCAGTCAGGGACATCGATCCCTACACCGACCGGCGACGTATTTGTACAAAGTGGCAAGATCGACCATCAGTTCGCACAAGAGGTGGTGACAGCAAGGCGAGATACAATGCAAGCTCGAATTTCCGAAGCCGAAGACAAGCTCGCCGATGCGATCAAGGAGCTTGAAGCTCGTCTTCGTGATGCCAGGCATCTGCAGATTCTGGCCCCCATTCAACCGAAATCACGGGAACTCGTAATCCACGCCGCCGGACGCCTGTCAGCAAGACTCAAATGGTCACGGATTGAGATTTGGCGTATGAAGTGCCATCGCGACATTCTCGCTCACGAGCTAGAGGATGAGAAGCAAGATGCTACCGAGATGCAGGCGCGAAACGATCGGATAGGCGAATCATCGCGGCCGCCACCGATGCAGAACTCGCCAGCGTCTACCAGCAGAACCTCCAGAATCGGCAGTCTTGCTCGGCTTGCGTCAAAGACAAGCTCACTGACGAGCAGCCATAGGCCGCCACATTCTCCTGAGGTGTCCCACGTACGCCCGACTACGAAATCTTCTGATCAGACTGAGATTGATGAAAGCGCGTTCAAGACACCTCCTGAGACGTCTCGTCAGACCAGCCCTACATTCCCTTCAGGATCTTACACTGTTCCGCCAATCTCTTTTAGCCCACCAGCCTCTGATCGCCGAAGTTCTTTGGCCAGCAGTACGCTGCAGTCACCTAGGATGTATCCAGTCGACAAGCGGCCATCTGTATCTACCTTCAACGATGAGGGTACTGCGGGCTCTGACGATGACTCCGACGATGATGACGCTAGATATGCGACGCCTCCGCTGATCGATGCTGATGAATTACATCTGAACGTACCAGAAACAGCTACGGATGGTGTCATGGAATCCGATACGGAGCAAAACTTGGCTACTCACGCAGGCTCACCTGCGTCGCGTACAAAGCAAAGGCGAAGCTTGCATCGCACCCTCCGAGACTCTCACGGCAGCTCATCGCATCGCCGCAGCCATAAGGGTCGTGACTCTGCATCGACCATCACCAGCGAAGGAGCCTCAGAAAGCGAAGGATTGAACCGCAGCAAGGGCAGCTTCACTGTGCATGGCAAGAAAGCATCCGTCATCCAATTCGGATCTGACTGGCACAACACGACAGCCGAGGAGCGGTTGAAGGCAAAGAAGCAGCTTCAAGAGGCGCAAGAATTGGCTTCTGCCGACGAACGAGACGGAAGCGTCAGCGATGGCACTGTTGTCAGCCCTGGATCGGAGAGGAACGAGGACACACCTCGTCGTCACATCTCTACAGAACAAGTCAGGCAACGTCATGTCTCCGCCCAAACAATCACCCCCGAGGACTTCCATCAGTCTCTTGAGTATCAGGAACACGAGTCTGATGGTGGTTCTGATCTAAGCGACGTTGCTGAGGAGCGCACAAGCAAGGATGGCGAACTCGTCGTCTCGCCGCCTACCAAGACCAATGACATTCACCCTGAGGCCGAATTGGTGGCAAATGAGCCTGTAGCTGAGACACCATCAGCAGATCCCGTCAAGCAATCGACCGAACATAGAGAAGGCCTCACCGAGGAATCAAAACCGGAAGACGTCAAAGTCAACCCGTAACACCAACAATCATCCTTGCGACATACCCATTTTCATTTGTGTTTTGCATTTCTAGATCTCGAAAAGTGGACTATCGATGTCGGACTCGTCTCATTTGCATTGCATAGCAAGCAAAAGCGCATCATTTACGTTACATATTCACCTTTTCTTTGGCAATTGCGCATACAGCACGGCGCGGGGGAACGGCTTGAATGGACAATAACAACAACAACAACACCACTTCACGGCAGAATACTTTCCTATTTTCCTTGGTTCTTGTAGCGCAGCATGGTTGCTGTATGTATCTATAGACGGCGGGCGTTCAGTCAAAACAACATGGTAGCAACGAAGTAGCATAGTGGTGTTTGGATACATGGGCTGCAGGGAGATTATCATTTGATAGGGGGCTGAATGGAATAATATGGTAGATGAGACGATCCTTGCTGAATGACTGAAATCGAAAAGAAATAGTTATCTGTGTTCTCATGTCACCATGGAGGGTACAGGTGTGCGTGCTTCAGCAATCGAATCGCAGCTGTCGAGTCAACCGAGCAAGCCCGCTAGCTTCCGCCGCCACGGCTCCACCCCCACATCTGCACTCCCAAGCTCCTGCGACTACATCCCTGTCGCCTCGAGCTTGCTCGTACATACGCTCACATGCATGAAAGCACAACAACACTCCATAGTAGTAGGTTTAAACCACACCGACATCACACCGCGGCTTTCCAGAAACGACGTCAAGAAATACGAGTGTCCACATTACCCGCGTGCGAGTTCCCGCTTGATTGGTGTTGGTGAGGTGGTTTCGAGCTGGGGTTATTGTACTACCTCGGAGCTACAGCTCGGGGAGGGGAAGCTCGTCGCGCATCGTGTCGATCTGGGCGAGCCACGCGCTGGTTAACGCTAACGGGGGATCCGGATGGCCGGGGATGGAGCTGGAGCTGGAGCTCAAGGGGGGTTTTAAAGGGCGGGCTTGTCCGCTCGCTGGGTCTAGGATTGTTGATCTATTTCTAGTTCTTTGTCGTGGAGTTTTTGAACTTTGATATCGTGAAATCTTTTGTTTGTCAGAAGGGATTGAGCGATACATCTACGGACTGAACTAATCAGCCTACTTTCTTCGAAACATTCGACTCGCTCCCAACACAGTCAAGCGATCATACACCATGGGTGGCACCAAACCCTGGCCCGAAGTGCCCGTGGGCAACAAAGACCACACCGATGCCGCGGTCGTGATCATCGGCGCTGGGATATCTGGTAAAAATCCTCCCATACCTCTTCTCTTCCACCCATCAAACGAGCACACCGACTGACGTCCGCTCACAGGCATGTGCATGGCGATCGATCTGATCAAGCGCAACAAATGCCACAATTTCATCATCGTGGAGAAATCGACGAGCATCGGCGGTACCTGGCATGATAACAAGTATCCCGGTTGCTGTTGCGATGTGTGGAGTATGCTGTACTCGTACTCGTTTGAGCAGAATCCAGAATGGACGAGACGGTATCCTGGGCAGGAGGAGATTCTTGTGCGCAACCCAACCCCGTTCCGCTTCCCTTTAATCTCAGAGCCACGCGAGTCTAATTGATTTGACAGGAGTACCTCCGTGGCGTTGCAAACAAGTACCACCTCTACAAGTACATACGTTTCAACACGTCCGTCGAGTCTGCGGTGTGGGACGATGCCAAGGCACGCTGGAAAGTCGACGTCAAAGTTACAGGCGGCAAGGATGCGGAATTCAGTGGCGGGTATACGATCGAGACGGACTTTCTGGTCTCGGCGGTTGGCCAGCTGAACCAGCCGCGGTATCCTGATATCGAAGGGTTGAGTGATTTCAAGGGCAAGATCATTCATAGTGCCAGGTGGGACTGGAGTTACGACATGCAGGGGAAGAAGATTGGAGTCGTAGGGAATGGTGAGCTTTCTTTCCCCCTGTCGCTTTCATCACCTTGAAAAGAGACGAAGATGCTAGGAAACTGACGGAAGGAACAGGAGCAACCGCTGCCCAGATCATCCCCGAGATCCTGCCCGTCTCCAAAGACCTCACTGTCTACCAACGCTCCCCCAACTGGGTAATCCCGCGCGACGACGGCCCCGTCTCAGACTGGGAACGCGCACTGTACCGCTACCTCCCGCCCGTCCGCTGGCGCGTGCGCGCAGGAATGATGGACTTCCGCGAGTCCTTCTACGACGCCGTCACCGACGGCGACTCCGCCTTCGCCGACATGCTGCGCACCTTCTGCTCCGACATGATGCAGCGCCAGATCCCCGACCAGCCTGAACTCTGGGCCAAACTCACCCCGAACTACAACCCAGGGTGTAAGCGCGTCATCATCTCCGATGACTACTACCCTGCCATCGCGGACGCGAAGACCACGCTCGAGACGAACAAGATCAAACGGATCACAGAGACCGGGATCGAGATGGAGAACGGCGAGCACCACGAGCACGACATGATCGTCCTGGCGACCGGGTTCCGCACCGTCGAGTTTCTCTACCCGATCTCCATCACTGGCACCCAAGGGCGCTCGCTCTCGTCCATCTGGTCGCAGGGCGCAACAGCACTCTACGGCACCACTGTCCCGTCACTCCCCAACTTTGGCATGTTCTACGGCCCCAACACAAACTTAGGTAAATCTCGACCCTACACACCATGCCCACTAAACAATCACGTGAGCTCGCTCATCGACCTGCTAACACATGTGTCATCCAGGCCACAACAGCATCATCCTCATGATCGAAGCCCAGTCCCGCTACCTCAACACCCTCGTCTCCGCCGTCCTGGACGCGCGCAACCGCAGCGCCAGGATCGGTCTCATGCCCTCGGTCACCCGCACCGACGCCTTCAACGATAAGATCCAGGCTATCCTCAGCACGAGCAGCTTCGCGGACCCGAACTGCGGGAGCTGGTATAAGAACAAAGACGGAAAGATTACGAATAATTGGTCGGGGACTGTTGTGGAGTATCAGGATATGCTGAGTAAGGTCGACTGGGAGGATTTCGAGGTTGTCAACGCGGAAGAGGGGGGCGTGAAGGGTAGAGGGAAGGGAGCGAAGGCGAGTGGAGTTGTGTTTGGCGGGAAGGGGGAGAAAGAGACGAGGATTGGGAGGGTCAGGGAGGAGACGGTGGTTAGTAATACGGCGTTGCTGGTCGGCGCTGTGGGTACGCTGGCGGCGGGCGCGGCGTGGTATGCGGGGTTGGGGAGGAGGGTGAGGTTTGGCAGGTGAGAGGTTGTGTGGTGGGATGTCGATGAAAGTTGTAGTAGTATTTACGCAGGTGATTTGTTCATCGGAATCTGTGGTTTTGTCTCCCTCCTTGTCCTTTTTTGGTGGCGTTTCTATGTATTGAACTTTGTTAAGAAAGTGGAGGCCGATGCACTGATGCGACCCTGGCCAGAAATCATGATCGTCTTTGTGTTGTATCACGAAGTCATTGGGCAGATCGTCACCTCTTTTCAATCTCCACAAAGTCAGCTAACGTTTGTTCGATAGACTCCACCAGTTCATCATGGTCGTAGAAAATTATGGTCCGGGTTTTAATGGTATTGCCCTGACGTCTGACGATCGACGTTGATTCGTCACAAAGCGCCGCCTGCCGGTCTCTGCAGCCACGACTTCTCAACGCCCGGCTTACAAGTGCTGGCTCGTTTACAGTCCGTTGAATTCCTCAAGCCATCACACAGAAATGGCTGCAACGCTTTACGTACTCACGCGAGCAAAGAGAACCACTCGCTTCGGGAGAAAGGGAGGGGTTAGCGGGGTCCGGGGTCGGTGGCTGCTCACGGCTCCTCCGGTCGCTACATAAAGAGCAGGCCTGCAGCTCGCATCGAGCCCCCAGCTTTCTGAGTAAACCCCCACAACACCATCGCAATGCCTTCAAAATCACGTGGATTGAGAACCTCAACAGGCTGGTAAGTTGATCCAATGCAGAGATTCGCGATTGAGCATCAAAGCGATGATCGACCTACCCCAAGTGCATCCAACACGTGACGTTTGTGAATGTACACATGCTGAACACTGAACAGTCTCGTCTGTCGCAAACGCAGAGTCAAATGTGACGAGACACGGCCCCGCTGTAAAAACTGCACAAGAGTCCAGCGAGACTGCGAGTACCCACGACGGTCGGAGACTCCGCAACGACCTCGCACGTTGAGCGCTCGTACAGTCGACGAGAAGTCAACAACTACCACCAATGACACTTCCCTCGCAGACTCCGAGGTAGACTCTATTAGTCTTGTAGCGCCTTCCGGTGGCCTGAGCTCGTCTGCGCGTGACGCCACGCAGAACTGGATCCCGTTCAATATCGACCCGCCCCAGGTTGCAGGCTCCGTGCTGCCGGATGACAGCTTCTTCCTTGACGACAGCCTGTTCTCATTCGGCGATACGCTGACCCCATCCTTCGGTCCGTAAGTACTACCTAACCCCTGTCCTCTTCCACATAGGGTTTGCGAGGCTGAGGTGCGATCCAGAATCGAGTGGTACGATCTCTTGGCTCAAGATGCTATAGACAACATGCAGGACCAGAATTCCAGCAACCGGTGGAACTTTGACTACTCGAGCTTGTCGCGCAGACAGACGCCAAGGCAGTCTGTTGGCCCTGACGCGGCTCCTGGCGAGGCTGAGGACCCGGCTGCGGCTGCTCAGGCGCTTCTGCTGGAGCCGTGGAATACAGATGCTAGGATCGAGTTGAAGGAGGAGGAGTTGGTGTTCTTTGAACACTACATCAACGTGGTTGCACCTATCTTGGATCTTTTCGATCCTCTCAGTCACTTCGCCAGTGTAGTGCCGCATTTGGCTTTGCGCAATGTGGGTTTGTTGAAGTCGATTCTGGCGGTTGGTGCTCGGCATCTTACCCTTGATCAAGCGCAGAACGACCCGAAAGAAGCTACCGTTCATATCCCACCAGGGACCCCAGCGTCTGTGCAAAGTCTTGCACCGAATGCCGCGAAATTTGCGGAGCAATACTACTTCGAGACATTGCAGTATCTCTCGCAGAACCTCTTGTACCAGTCGTACACCGGCTCTCATGAGATACTAGTCACAGCCATCATGATCTCGACGTATGAAATGTTTGGAACCGCAGAGAACCCCGATCATTCTGCTTGGGATCGACATTTGAGGTAGCGCATGCCTTTTGCTTTGCCATGCATGTAAGCTGACGGGTGCTCAGGGGCGCGTTCTGGATCCAGCGTAACTCAAACACAAGCGGTGAATCAAATGATAGTCTTAGGCGAGCTGTTTGGTTCTCATGGCTGCGTCAAGACATCTGGGCAGCTTTTCGTACCGGCCGTCCTGCGTTGACCATACATCAGCCGACCAAAGCGATGTCTGATCTGACAACAGAAGAGCTCACTACCCGCATCATCTACATCACAGCGAAATGCGTATGTCTGCATTGTGTAGTAATCAGTACAAATCTAACTTGTAGCAGGTGCAATTCGCGGCAACGCCCAAAGAGCATAACATCACAGAGTACATCGAAGCTGGCGCGACGTTGATGCGAATGTTAGACGCCTGGAAGCGCTGCCTTCCAGTCTCCTTCGAGCCCATTCGCGTCGCTGGTTCGTTCTCAACACCGCAATCGAATTCTGACGCAACGTCACTCGCGCCAATATGGATCCATCCACCCTCGCACGCTGCTGCAATGCAGATGTACCACTTCGCCCGTATTGTCATGGTCCTGAATCAGCCTTCCACAGGAGGTCTGAACGTGTACCAGACGCGGTTCAAGATGCTGCGCGAGAGCACCACCATGATCTGTGGAATAGCTGCAGCGCAACAGTCGCAGAATCTGCCGAGTGCTTTTGTTAGCTTTCAGGCTGTCTATGCTGGTAGGTTTTGATGCATACATCGCCGTTGAGAAGCGAACTGACGATTTGTAGCTGCTTTGTGCGCCGATAGCCAGGAGAAGCAGGCTGAGATTCTGGAGATACTGGACCGAGTATTGCACATCAGCAAATTTCCGTCAAGATCTATCTTGAATGATTTGGTCAAGGTTTGGAGTGGGAGCGGCTGATCGCTGTTGGTCAAGTCGTCGGGTGGGCCGTCAGCTCGAAGCGAGCTGCGACCAATCTTGCTCGAATGTCTGCAGCATTGCTCACAGCACCGTCTTCAGTCGCAATCAGAAATGTACATCGATAAGCCTTGTACTTACAACATCTCAGCTAGAGGTGTGGGGCCCCAGATCTCAAAGCTTGGGGTCGCTCGTGGGTGCGGAGTTCTGCACTGCTCGAGACGAGCTCCAATCGATGCGCACTAGGTTGTCCCCAGCCCAAGCCCATGCAAAAACAACGCCCTTTCGCCCGCTGCTTCTGTCGCGTCGAGCAGTCGGTAGGGTCTTGCTTATCGCAATGTTGATAAATACGGATTGTGTGCGCTGTTCAAGTGCAGCATCAGCATTTCTTTTCTATCACTTCTGTACACTACACAATGGCTCCAACACTCGAGTATTACGATGAGGTTTCGCATGATCTGCCGATCAAGCCTGTCGTCGCAAAGATACACGGTATTCCCGCGGTCGCCGCCGTACAGCTCGAGAAGTCGGAGAAGCATGACCTTGTTCTTCGATACTTCCGTGCATACATTGCGGATCTTTGCCAGCAGTTCAACGGCGGGCATCCAGGGCAAGTTTTCTGGACTCGCATGGAGATGAGAAAGTATAATAACAGGTTTTAGATCAGCTATGGGCATGGCTGCAATTGGTGTGGCGTTGTACAAGTATGTCATGAAGTTCTCGCCGAAGAATGGCAGTTACTTCAATCGCGATAGATTTGTTCTATCTAACGGTATGTCATCTCAGCAGGTTAACACACAGGAATGATTGCTAATTTATACAAAGGGCATGCTTGCTTGTGGCAGTACCTATTCATGCATCTGGTCGGTGTCGAAGAGATGACCACCGATCAGCTCAAGTCGTACCACTCGGAAAAGTACGATTCAATCTGTCCTGGCCACCCTGAGATTGAAAACGACGGCGTCGAAGTAACAACGGGCCCGCTTGGTCAAGGTGTTGCGAACGCCGTTGGTCTTGCCATGGCAACCAAGCACCTTGCAGCAACATACAACCGTGAGGGCCACGAAGTTGTAAACAACATGACATATTGTATGATAGGCGATGCCTGCCTTCAAGAAGGCGTTGGACTTGAGGCAGTATCTCTTGCCAGTCACTGGAAGCTCAATAATCTTTGCATCATCTACGATAACAACAACGTTACCTGCGATGGCACTGCCGATGTTGCCAACTCAGGTGAGGACATGAACGCTAAGATGAGGGCGACCGGTTTCAACGTCATCGACATCCTTGATGGACACTCCAATGTGAGTTCCATCGTTCATGCACTGCTATCTGCTCGCAGCAGCGACAAGCCTACTTTCATCAATATCCGCACAGTCATCGGAATCGGGTCACAGAAGGCTGGCACACCTGCTACCCACGGTGCTGCCCTCGGCTTAGATGACATCGCGAACATCAAGAAGAGCTCTGGTCTCAATCCAGAAGAACACTACATACTCCCGGACGAGATGTATGATTTCTTCGCTGATGTTGCTCCTCGCGGTAAGCAGCTTGAGGCAGACTGGCACAAGACCCTGAGTGCATACGAGCAGGAGTATCCTGACCTGGCGGAAGAGTTTAAGCTTCGTGTTGCTGGTAAGATGCCTGAGGACTGGACAAAATTCATACCCAAGAAGGAGGACTTCCCCAAGGAACCTACCGCCACCCGTAAATCCGCAGGGCTGGTCGGCAACCCTCTCGGCGAGAACATGAAGAACTTCTTGATTGGCACTGCTGATCTGACGCCTTCCTGCAACGTTGCGTACAACAAGAAGGTCGACTTTCAATCACCCGAGCTTCGCACTGCCTGTGGACTGGACGGTGACTACACTGGACGCTACATCCACTACGGCATTCGTGAGCACGCCATGTGCGCTATCAGCAACGGTCTTGTTGCATTCAACCGCGGAACTTTCCTGCCTATTACCAGCTCGTTCTTCATGTTCTACTTGTACGCTGCGCCAGCTGTCCGCATGGGTGCCCTCCAGGGACTCCAACAGATTCACATCGCGACTCACGACTCGATCGGCACAGGAGAGGATGGTCCCACTCATCAGCCCATCGCCCTCGCAGCACTCTATCGCGCAATGCCAAATGTTCTCTACATGCGACCCTGCGACTCAGAAGAGGTGGCGGGAGCGTTCGAGGTCGCCATCAAGGCCACAGAGACACCCAGCATTATCTCGCTCTCCCGCCAAGTACTACCCCAGTGGGAGCAGTCATCTCGATCCGGCTTTGCAAAGGGCGCATATGTCTTTGTCGAAGAGGACGACTTCGACGTCACGCTCATCAGCACCGGATCCGAGATGGTCTTCGCGATGCAGACGCGCGACCTTCTCAAAGAAAAGTACAACATCGTAGCCCGCGTCGTCTCGTTCCCTGTCCCTCGCCTCTTCGAGCAGCAGTCGCGCGAGTACAAGCAGTCTGTTCTCAAGGCCAAGGCTGGCAAGCCTGCGGTCGTTATCGAAGCGTATGCTGCAAACGGGTGGGAGCGGTATGCCGATGCGGCATTCTCCATGCGCAGATTTGGTAAGAGCCTGCCTAGTAAGACGGCGTACAAGTACTTTGGGTTCGAGCCTGAGGTCATGGCGCCGAAGATCGAGGCGTTGGTGAAGGAGGTAGAGCGTGATGGGATTGAGGTGCTGAGGGGGGATTTTAGGGATCTAAACGGGGCTTTGGGGATTGGGTTTGAGCATTGAGGGGAGAGTGAGTTTGCTTTGGTCGAATGGAGTCTGGGGTTCAGTTTTTGCATACATTGGTTTTTTGGGGTCCACAATCAGTACTAGTGAGCAGTTCAATCAAAGTTTAAGTTCATTAGAGTACTACAAATCGTTTGTATCAAACTCCTGCTCCACCTGTACCTTCGGCCACTACTCTAGTTCATTTCGTATAGCATCCTTCTCTCCGCCTACTTTTACTAATATACTAACTGTCTTGGTTTTAAAATTCAATAAGCTTATCCATATCCTTATATGTCTCATCTTCGTTCATAAAAACGTCCGCTCCCTCCTCTAGCTCCATGCTGACCGTGCCATAAATTATATCAGTTGAGTGGCAGCCAGTACACACGTCAATCTGGGCGCTGCTGCCTTTGGTCCTAAAGATGTTGGAAGAGAAGCAATCGCCGCAAAAATTGTTCGACGATGCGTCCGCACTGGCCTGGGGCGGGAACATGTCCAGCGAAGTATCAGGCTTCGCATCAATGTCATCCCAGGAAAAGATGGGCATTGACGCATCGTATTCCTCGATCGGAAAGAGCAGCGGGTCCACGCAATCCGTACTTTGTATAAGAGGCGAGAAACAAAGAGTTGAGCTTGGGGAAGCCTCGAGCATGCGTAGCTCGGGTGAGGCCTCAGTTGATGTAGCCGGCGTCGGAAGACCGTAATTTGAGTTATCAGCTGTAGAGGTAGCTTCCTTTTTAGTGGCTTGCAAGAGCATGTCGCTGAGTGCTGTCACGAAGCCAGGGCTGTTGTTGTCGCGCTGCATAATGTTATTGAATATCTCAGTGATCGGATCCATGGTCTCTGAACTAGTGGAAGGATTCTTAACTGCGGTTTAATCAGTAACGTCTAAGAGGTGATCCTACACAGCACTTGGGCACCTACAAGGTGAAGGTATAGCATCTTCGGACATCCCAGGGAATAGAACACAGTACACATGTCTCCACTTTGCGTCCAAAGTCCCAAGTCGTAGGAAGCTCTGACTTTTAAAGAAGTCGAATCTTGACTTATCGACTTTGTGCTCGTTGACGAGATGTTGCTTCAGCCGCGACATGGCCGCAAAGCCTTTGTTGAAGCACGACACTCTATCTTTATGCGCGTTTGGGTTCCCCTTGTACAAGGGACACAAGACGCGTGGTTCATTTGTAGTATTTCTTTTACTATTATTTCTTCTTTTCGCAGCTATCTCTGGGCGCTCGGTCCAGCCGAGACTTGAGTCGCAGAGAGCGCGCTTTAGACTAATATTATTATAATTTATATTATTATCCGTTAGGTTCGCGAGGTCGACCGCGGCGACTTGCTCGTGCGGCGCAGGCGGCTCGCTGGTCGACTTTTTAATTTGGTTCGTGTCTACACCACTGTCGCGACGGACTGAACTACTACTACTACTACAAGCAGTGCGCATGGCTACTACCTCCTAATCTAATGATAATTGATGCAGGTCACAAGGTCTACCAAAGTTAGCATGCGCGTAGGAGAGCCCAGGTATGCAAAGTAGCATAACTGGCCATTGGTAGACACTCGTGCAACCTCTCAAAATGTAGGTATACTTACTGCGTAAAGGTCGCGCCTTTGTTGACGTGATACTTAGGGAATCAAGCCGTTTGTTAAGAAAGGATGTATCGTACATCTATAACGCGCAGCGACTGGGGTATTTACACTGGCACCACGGAAAAGTGGGGTACAGCGATATTTCGCTGATGCGGCATTCTGGGTGGCCGCAGGTAGCTTAGCGCCTGCCCCTTTGGACGCTGGCTTCCTTTTATTTAACTAATAGGCAAATAGATAGGACTTAATTGAAAAGGAAGAAAAAATATGTAATGGTGAGAATATGAGAAAAAATTGAACGTTCGCATTGAACTTATCATCTGTTCCAAGGCAAGAACACAATCTACATTTTGTTTGGGCTACATATTCGCCAGGCTAGTCTTGCATATCAGGATTCAAAAGCTTCCCTTCTTCGCTGTAGTAAAACCACCCTTGGAACTTCTCGGGGACCTTAGCCGGCTTCCCAGGCTTGTTCTTTCTCGGCAGATCGAACTCTTTCGTGGTCTTCTCGCAGCTAATAAAGCTGTTAAGGTTGTCGTTGGAAGTCTGGGCAAACTTGATCTCGTTAGGATCAGCTTTGCCCTCAACCAACTCTTTCCAAAACTCGTGGCTTTCAGCTACCTGACCAACCGAAAATGTCTGGTTCTGGTATGTTTCGCCGATAATCGGTGTCTTCTCTGCTTCAAATCCGGCGAACCAGTCGTAGAAAGACTGGGTGGTACCCGGGCGATACTTCTCGACATCCTCAACGGAATTGACCAGTGCTGCGAGAGGATCTCTCATGTCGATACCCATCATTTTCCAATCTGTCTCGTCATCGTCAACAACTGCAAGTCCTCCAAGAATCTTGACCTGCTTGACTTGGCCGTAAAATCCAGGGTCTTGACCAATGTCGAAAAGATCCATTGGGTCGTTGTCGCCCGGGTATCCAGTGAAGCTGTGGTTGAAGTTTGGTGACTCCCAGGTTTGTGGAATAGATCCATACAGGAAAGGATGCGCTTTGTAAGGCCAGACGTTCTCTCTGAAGCGGGGAGCCTCGTCTCGCTCGTCATGAAAGATAGGATTGAGGGGCTCGTCGCGCTTTATCTCAATTTTGCCTGCTGTCCAGCGAGGGATCTCAACAACAAAGTTCACGACAGATGTGTCGTTAGCCTTTGGGTAGAGCGGAACATCGTGCCAGGGAGATATGGGGTTCCCGTTCAACTCCAGCCACATGCGCCAATCCTGTCTTCGGGTTAGTCTTTGAGGCAAATTATGCTCGCGTGTTTGTACCAATGTGTTGCGACTTCCACTCTCTCGAAGACTCAGCTTCGATGCTTCGAAATCTGAGCACGAAGTCTGCCTGGGCTTATTGGAAACCGCAGCAGCAAGTCCCCAAAGCGCAAATGGAACGAAGCTGACCCTCATCTTGCTTCCTCTTGTGATGCTTTCAACTCACAATGCTGACACTGCTTTATACTTGTACATTGCGTAGTCGATTATAAACGCAGCTTACAGTGGAACCACACGGCTCAGTTGCGATTTCGGATCGTCGAGCTGCCATATTTAGTGTGAACGCCACAGCTGCACGCCTCTTGAGAATTGGTGAACAGAATTGGAGCCAAGAGCTTGTCCTTCCCCTGAGACATGTTTTCAAAAGTTCGTGGCGACGAGTTCGACAAATCGAATTTGGCCAGGAGTACACGTGAGGAAGTTCTGTGCAATGAGCTTGCTTGCTTCCTACACGTGCACGCCGGTGATGGCGAAGTGTACCCGCGTCTGGGCACGCCAAGGTGAACAACAACAAGCTGGCAGACACCCGCGGAAACTCGAATTGTCGATGATAATCGAGTACTGGGTTCAACTGAGGAGGATCGTAATCCCCAGATAATAAATGTGGGTCGTGCAACCTACCTATGCAATCTTCATCGCGCACCCTTTCGAATTGACTGTTGTCCTAGCGCTGTGAGAGATGATATTCAACACCGGCCTGTAGCCTAACAAAAGATGAACCGGCTTCTGATGTTGGATGTTCTGCCCTCTCCAGATCGCAGAACTATCGATCGCATCATCATGACCCGTCGCATTTACTCGCGTGTCAATTGAATTGCCTCTTATAGACATGGAATGGCTGACGCGATGTGTCAAAGTCCCTTGCGATCCAGATGTGCTGTGTAGCTTATCTTTTCTTTAGCACGACTGACGCCAGGATGGTCTTGGTCGATCTTCCCTGTACGTCTGCGTTTAGGCTGTGCTTTCGCGAAAGCGATTATCTTCGGTAACTTCTCGAGCCTCTTGTTGGAAGAGAGAATGTGAGATGTATTCTGTTGTCTTGACAAGTGTACATAGCTGTGCTTTCACGAATTCGCTCAGTCGTTGAACGCAACGACGGTCCACGAAGAGTGGAGACTTAGCTACCTGTGCGGTCTGCGAACATTAAGGAGCTCAATGCATATCTGCTCAAGGATGGTGGCGGGCACCTTGAGAAACGACAAGTCGTCCTTGCCAAGACAAGAATCCTCGATGATTCAAATGTCGTGTTCAGAGAGGGCAGCCTTAATTCGAACTTCAGGTCCCCATCTGTAGTGCCACTCCAGCCTAGCGTGCACCCCCGGCTATCGTGTGTATATCCTCAATCGCTAACCTCACCATCACTTGTGGGGTGCGTGCCCGTTATTGAACGTCACAATAATGAGGATCCTCATGTCTGTGTCGTGAAGCCTTGGACACTGACGGATGGGCTTTCTAGCACGTTCATTGGTTACTTATCACCGCGGGACCGGGCAGTGTTTGCTCACCGTCTGCGCTTTACTTGGGCATATGAGACTGGTAGTTGATGGCATGTATCTTCACAGCCTTGATTCAAAGCAGGAGGCGAAGAGTCAATGCCTGTGTCTCCAGTTGATTACCATGTACTCCTACCATCCACTTCTAGAATGAAGAAGCCCGTGCACTGGAGTATTGGAGAGATGAGGTCTACTTGGAAACAAGGCTGGTTGTGCGATCAAAGGATCGTGATGTGTAAATTGATTCGTAAGGAATGACTCGCTATCGTAAATGCAGTATCCACGCTATGCTGTTTAAGCAATAAACATTAAGACCCTCTTGGGTTTTCTTTGGTTGACGCGTATAGTCGTCGTCCAAGGTTTCTTAAAAGAGCTGCGCACTTAGAAGCCACAGTTGCTGGTGGCAACTTGCGCATACTGAGCATCGATGCGTCCAAGCTGTGCAGCCTGACCGTTGGTGAGCTCATCCATGGCTGCCTTGGCGAGGTTGAAGCCATTGGCAGTGTGGTCAACTGCCAGGACGTAGATGGTCTTGCCATTGTATGTAACGCCGTAGCAGGTACCGCACTGGGGAGAGTTCCAGCCGGCAATTCCTTGGTAGCCACCGATGCGAGGGAACGAAGGGACGTTGCCCTGGTTCTGCCAGCCGAACCTGGTGACAAGACCGTTGGCACCGTCGGAGCAGGAGAGAACGTTCAAAGAGCGGCCAGCATCATCGTAGCCAGTGTCGTAGGAGACTGCGCATGTAAGCACTATGACTTTTCGAGGAGAACATAATTATCTTACCAGAGATAGCAGAGGTAAGGCTGGCAAAGCCGAGAGCAATGGTGGAGATGGAGAACTTCATTTTGATGAGGTGGAAGTTTGGTGAATGTGAGGATTAATTTGCGAGTGTGGAAGAAGCTGGTACTGGATCTTTGTTTAAGCTGTTGATGGTGTCTACTATCTGCGATTGTGTCCGTCTTTATACTCTCTTGCTCCGCTCCTACTTTCAGCTCCATTCCATACGCTCGTCATAGCAACAGTCGTGCACGGCAACGATGTGCAAGAACACGAGGAAGATCCATGGCTTGGTAGCTGTTGTTCAAAGACTAGCTGCAATTGTCAGTTCAGGTGACTCGATGCAGGCGGTGCTCGACAGGCAAATTGAGCAGGTGAGCTAATAGCGTCGACGAACACGAGAGCAGTTGTGGAGGCGGGTGTATTTTTGGCAGGATGAGAGCGGGACTGGCTTGCTTTCAGTGCACAAGCGAGAGAATTGTCCGAGGCTACCGGCAAGGTTACAGCGGGTTACATCCGAGCTGGACGCAACGAGTTAATTTCACCAGCGATCAATAAATAAATCGCAGCGCTGGGACCCTTTCACAGATGCGGTCAGGTCACCCTAGGTTCAAACCGTGTCTTCTAGTGATCAAAGGGGCGAAGCGTAAGGTAGACCCTGCCGGCTGTGGCGGGAGTAGCGCTCACGTCACAGCCGGTGGGTGCGGTACGAGTCGACCGCACGGTGCTTGTAACGTCGTACTCTAGGAGGGCGCTCAAGCGGCTCAAGAGAGACTGTATGCCTCACAAAAGCAGCCAGAAGCTGACGAGTCCAATTTACATGCCTGTGTAGCAGTCAGCTACACCGTCAAAGACAAACATCAAGCGTCCAGTAGATGAAGTGGGCGATGTGTCTCCACAGCACCATCTTCAAGCCATAGATTGACCTGAGCGCTCGGTCAATGCAGGCTTACCATCTTCGGTGCCTGTACATATGTCGTCCACCCAAGTAAAGTCGATTTTGCGAGCTGCGAGCCCCTCGTACTTCATACCATGGGAATGCTGATTGTGGCGATGGCTGAGGAAGCAATGCAACTAGGTCGAGTGTACCCCAGAGTGTCACAACTAAGAACGCTGTCTCAGAGACGTCAGCGCCTTTTCGACAGCCCCTCTCCTCAAATAACTCGGAGAGGAGCGGCCGTTGCTGCCGAGGGGTGCGCTGTCAAAGAGAAGGTGACAGGGAACGAGCCTAGCTTCACGCGCTAAGATCACGCGCTAACGAAACCCCACACACTTCACGTCTCCAACGACAGCCGCTGTTAAGTTTCATCCCTTTTGCAGAAACACAACAAACTTCAGACTCAGACTGTACGCGCCGAGATGTCCCCAGCCACACAGCAGCTTCTTGTTCCGGCACAAGCCCCAAGAGCCCTGTGGCTGTACCCAGGCGCTTGACGTGAACGTAGCCAATCAGAGCTCCTAGTCACAGACCAAGTCGCTATTAGAAACGAAGTTTTAGGTATCAAGGCATCTTCTGTTAATGCCTTCGCGACACCTGAGGTCTCGAAAACGTTCCGCCATGGCTCGATCAGGCCGACTCTGCCATATTGTAGCTACTCAGCCCGGCGGCAACGCGTCTCTTATATGATATAAAACCACCTCAAATGCGCTCAACTGTGAAATCATCTCATCAGGCAGGCCCAATCTTCTCTTCTCGTCTAGTTTCATACCATAATCTCGACACTTCAACAACCCCATTCTCTACCTATACCCAAACAAGCAAAGACTCTTTCCCTACAAACCAATCATAATGCATTTTACTACTCTATTCGCCGCTACCGCCCTAGTTGGCTCCTCCTTCGCAATTGACCACAAGGTTGCTGTTGGTACCAAGACCGGCGAGCTAGTCTTCAAGCCTGACTCCATCACCGCCGCAGAGGGCGATACCGTCACCTTCCGTTTCTGGCCCAAGAACCACTCCATCGCTCAGGCTGCCTTCAACTCGCCATGTGCGCCCATGAACAACGGTTTCTGGTCCGGTTTCGTCCCGACCACGGACGCACAGAACGTAGCAAACTGGACTTTCACATATGAGGTCAAGAACGCCTCAGCTCCTATCTGGTTCTACTGCACCCAGGGCAAGCACTGCCAGAATGGTATGGTTGGTGTCATCAACCCACCGTAAGTCACCTCATTCACGAAGCGTGAGCTTTTGTACTAACAACCTACAGTGCCAGCGGCCCTAGAACCCTTGAGGCTTTCAAGAACGCTTCTGCTGCCGTGGACAACAACGTCTCGCCCACCGTCAAGGCCGGCACTGGTGGAAACCTCACAGAGAGCTCTGCTTCCTCTTCGTCGCCTTCGGGTACTGCCTCAGGCTCACCCGCTTCCTCCACGGGCGCAGCTTCGCACATGTCTGGCAGCATCACCTTTGCTGGTCTTGCTGGTGCGTTTGCATACTTCATGATGTAAAGAGTTGGATTTGAGCAGAATTTGCATGATACCCAGGAGAATGTCAAGGGACGATGAAAGCAAGGGACCTGGTGAAGCACTTCGTCGGATATATTAGCGAAAGCGATGATGAGCCAAAAAGCTGTAATTGATACTCTGGTAGTAGTCGCAGGCGTTTGCATTTACATTTACGACATCGAAATACCACACACATCTCACCGGACAACGCAACACACAAACCTTCCATAGCAATTGCCTTCAGATGATGTGAACGTTGTGTACCCCATATTCTGGTTGGCCATTATACATATTAGTGGGATCTTCGATACCGTGTATGAGCGGCTTCATCATTGGCTTTCTAGAGCGGCGTACCACTGTGCCATATAATTCGGATTTGGAGCGTCCGACAGTCACGTCGCTCTTAGCATAGGGTTGACATGCCATGCTGAACACACACCGTTATGATCTTATGACGTGTTGACGACTACATCCCTATAGTTGAGGGACGACCTTTATCTTTAGGACAACACCAAAATTTCTCAAGTGTATGTAAATAATGAGTACAGATAGGTAGAGCACCAATGTTGTTACCGGAGGTACTTGGTACCGGTATACTCCTTGACACTTGACGAACGCTTCGCTATCTCGTTGTTTTTAGGCTTGCTGACAGAACTCAACAGAGTCTATAGCGGGTGACCAACGCTGGATTCGCTGCAGTATACACCCAGGTATGGGCACTACGTCATTGCTAAGTCCAAGAAGCTTCACGGAATATTTCAAGCAAGACTTCCCCAAGCCGCCGAACATTCTATCTGGTATCCTCGACAATGACTTCACTTTCCCAACCGATGCAGAATTTTCCGTTAAGATCCCACATTTCAGGAAGTGACAGCGGAGGGTTTCGGTATGTGGAGGTTCAGATACCAAGCACAGACGTGCGGCTTTGGTGGTGTTGCGTCGCGCGCGGCCGCCGGGTGAGTTCGGGTGCTGTCGGCTTGTGCGACGGACATCGACTGAGCGGACAGACCACCAATGTCAGGAGAGACAGTTTGGATTTGCACAACGTAATGGAATGGAAAGAATGAAAAAAGGAAGGAAAACCCGAGAAGAAAAGGGTATCGCAGGCAATGCGTGAGGTTATTGTTTAATTTTTTTTCTCTCTAAGTATATTGAACGGAACATATGAACTATGTGTTATGACTGAAACCTTCATAATCTCGTAGCCGTCTTGTAGACTGTCTTATCTCGACGTCTCTCCTCTCCTGATGTTGATGCGAATTGCATGCCTCTTCATCCTGCACTTCTCGAGGGGTTGGTAAAGAGCGTCTGACTCTTTGGGTGACGATCCTTTTCGTGCCCTGGCGGTGTGACTTGCAGCGTCTTGCGCGCGGTTTGTTTGCTTCCTTTTGGCTACCAGTCCCACAGTCTGGAAGCGGCGTGTTGTACGCCTCTGCTGGTGCATCTGCTGGTGCCTCTCTTATCATCTCCCTTTCTTGGGCACAATCACTGGACTTCGTAGATCTCCATAGCCCTTTCCAGGTCCTTTATGCTGCTCCTATCGCCGTAGGCCGCCTCAAGCGACGCGTTTCTGTCCTTCTGGCTCCTGGTGCGTACCTCCAGACCAGCAATTGCTCGTTCCATGTCTTCGAGGCTGGAGCGCTCGCCATAAAGATCCATCAGCTGCTGGTTTTTCTGCTCCTGAGTGAGCTCGATAGGGGCATGAACAGCACGGTTGGACTCATTGAGGGCGCCAGTGATGCTGTAACCGATATGGCGACATGCTGCGTCCAGTGTGACAGTCCGGGGCTTCGATTCGACAGGCGGAGTGTAAAAGCTGGCTGGAATGTACATCATGCCCACGGCGGCAACCGCCATCGTGGGAAGATACCATTTGGCAATTCTACCAAGCTTGGGAACAGCTTTGGAAGCTACTGCTAGTTCCTCGGCCGCGACATCGCCAATCGCAATAGCGTTACGCGACCTTGTCGATGTGGTGAAGAGCCTCTGACGGAGAAGTGGGGTGAAGCGCGAGAACGACATGGTGTGTTGTGGTTGTGTTTTCTTGAGTTGATGGAGGAAATTGTCGATGTCGCCGTGGATCGTTGATATGTTGGGGTAGTGGTTGTTGGTATACGATTTAGCCAAGGACGGTATTCGTATCGGATAACTCCAATGTGGTGTCTGGTGAATGCTTGAAACAGATTGTACCTCAGAAACGTCCAAGCAGCGGATGTGTTTGGGAGTATATACTGCAGCCTTGTGCGGGGAAGTGTAGGTCACGAGTAGGCTGTGCGATGGTCTCTCCACCCAACTTCATCTCCGCGTGCCAGAGTGTCAGGCCACGAATCACAGCACCCGACGTCACGCGAGAATGTATCGGATTGGCCAGATCACCGCATTTGGAACGCGGAGAAGCGTCACAGCCTCCACACCTGGGAGCGCAAGCTACAGCGAATACCTTTCGAGACGCCCTGACGTAGACCTCCAGTGAATGCGCTGCTTCTCGGCCGCGCAGATGTTGCGGCTACTGCAGCGGCACTGTCTCGCGGCGCAACTCCAGAGGGTTTGGCTGACTCGGCGCGCACCGCGGCCTAACGTGTTTGAGCATTGAAAAGTTGGAAGTAAACCCAAGGGGGCAAGATCTGGTGTTGAAAAGGTTAGCTGATCGTGGAGTGACCGTGCGGCCGAAGAGAGAAGGGATCGTTATGTCAGCCAACACCTGCAGGGACTGACCGGAAGCCTGCCTGAAGCCAACAACGACATCATCATCAGTACTCCAGTCCTTACCATCGTCATTTTGCTCCACCATGTTTTGGCTGCATTGCGGAGATTCTCACACGGCTGAAAACTTCACTTCCTAGAGTTCGAGATGATCGACGTCATAGGTACGCTCTTCATCGGTCTATCGTCAGAGGGCCAAATTTTTTCAACCTTTCGTTCTTCCCCAGATTACTGCACCAGTGTCCTCGCTAGATCCTGCCCTCAGTCTCGGCTTATTCATTCGGCAGAAGCACTTTCACGTGCTTGTAAGGAACAGTGTAAGTGTAGACCAATCAAAGTGCGCAAAGACCTTTAGCCCACCGGTGGCTTTCGTGCGGCAGGATGAGCGGCTTCCTCGGTTACCAGACTGGGGATGCAGGATCAAAAGGGTAGGTAGTGACCGTTACAACAACATCCGCGGCCTAACTTTGCGCGATACGCGAAAGGAGACGGAGCTGACTGCGCCGATGAAAGTCTTATGAGTACTATTACCTTCGTTTCAACCGACAATCTTCTAGTCCAGCTGCTTCTACTGGTGCTCAGCAGACGAGTGCAGTCGTGCATCCGAAGGCATCTAGATCTGTGCAACAACACGGCGATGAAGACATAAGAAAGAGAAAAGGGGACATGTTGTGTCTAGGCGCATGATTGAAGGCGCACATGCAGCCTCGCCGTCGGGCTTGCCTTCCTGGATGGAAGAGTAGCATTCCTAGGCGGTAAGACTTTGGCTTGTGTCGTGCAATTTAGAGAACATGTTTGCTCTGGGACAATTAAAGGAGTCAGCTCATACTATACCCTGCTGCGAGTTGTCAGCTGTGGGCTTCGAGTGCAGACGGCATTACTATCTCGCCCTACGTACGTCGATAAATTGCAGCACGTCTACCTGCTTCTTTCGAATACGAAGCGATACATTGCGCGACCAGGACGAGCTCCGAGCGGACGACATACTATTCGTACGTATATGTGAGTTTTGACAAAGCTAGCAAAGCTTTGCCCCTCATTCTCCGGAAAGTACAGGGCAGTCTTGAGACGTTATCCACCTCGGCACGACAAGCAATATCTCTCGAACGGTCAAACGGTCGCTGGGGTGAAGACATCAGTGATTGCCTCATCTATGCGCGAAAGGCGAACGGTTGGATACCAGTGCAGAAGTGGGTACCTGGAGTCCTTCACCTATACATTTGACGATGCGGTTGAGCGATCCTACTCTATGCTCGGCCATTTTGAGAATGGCAAAGTTGCTATCACTTGTGTCAACCGTTCCAACACCACACAGCAAGCCCACCAGGTTCCGTGTTGGTCAGAATTGATGCTGGTTGGATATAAGAATTCGAGGGAGGAACTAGACAATGTAAGATTTGAAGCACGTAGTGTGCGGTACATTGGGCTAACGTTTGGCTCAGAGTATTCCGCCTACGTGCGCATCACCAACGACTGTTTCGTTGAGGCAATCGGCCTCTCCAACGAGTAATCCACGAAATTGCTGCGGCTTCGCCGATAAGACGTGATCGCCTCGCACACGAGCTGTATACTTTAACCAAGTTCTACTATGATATAGAGTCAAACAAGCTGCCTGTTCAGGGCTCAAGCTACATTGGCACTTGGCGCTCTCGCCACGGGTTCGGGCCGGAAGCTGTGGATGCTGATGGGCAATGCGCAATCAGATTCGCCTTGTGCGCCAAGCGCGGTTTCTATGGGGAAGGAGCTACAGCCGCCAAGCGATAGCAGGATCCAACGCTATGCCTGCGCCGAGTGGCATCATTTGCTTAGCATTGAAGGATCAACAATGACGTTACTGTTTCTGCTCACTTTCCGCGATAGCGCTAGCATGCCAAGCTTCTTGAGCGGATCAGCACTCCGCCCAGCTGTGAGATACGAGACGGGTATCTTAGACGAGCAAAACCAAGCAGCGAAGTGCGACCCAGAACGCCAAAGCGAGCAGGTGACTCTCCCCTGGACTGTGGATGTGATGTCTGAGGCGAAGAGCATCGCACAATCACAGGCAATAATGAGGTCAACGGCTCACGCCCGTCAAGGGTTATGGTCATTCGCTGTGAGCGTTACTCACTGACTTGAAACAGCAGATGCCCAGCAATCTCGTCTAAGCGCCCGATTCACCACTGAGCAAGTGGCTGCTCACAAGTGCCAGGTACCGCCAACGCCGTTGCCGGCTGATACGCCAATCAGTACCCTCACCCAGCCACTACGGCTTCTGTAGTCCTCCCTCCACTTTCTCCACAAAATGACGCGTGACTGGATGAAACGCTCCGGTCAACTTCCTTCCTTCTTGATGGTCTTGTCCGGTACTTTTTACTCTTGGCGTGGCGCTATCGTGCACATCGCAGATTAACTGCCGTCCACATTCGGCAGGTGTTAGCCTGACCATCTTGGTAACTACAATCTAACGTCAAGGCATGATAGCGATCACATAGAGACGACACGGAGACGCTCCTGTTCTACTGTCTTGGTAGGCGCACTATTCTATCGAATGCAGGCTCGAAAAGTCGCCTACTCAGTTTGGGTGTGGTCGGTCCCTTATACCTTCTCAATCGAGGAAAACGTTGTTGCTCCACCACATCTGTAGCCCTGATGGCATCATGCAACGAGCCGATGGTGATAGCAGGCGCATCTCAAGGCCTCTTCGAGTGTGTATATAAGAGACATTGATAGACGTGTACAAACATCATCCAAGCATCAAGCCTTCGGTTCTCAGTCGCTTCTTCCATCGGTCCTCTCTCACTACCTTCTTGGTAAGACCGGATCTCAACGTTGGGAGGATTCCCTACTGATATTCAAAAGCCAACAAGATGATCAACGTTCGCAACCTCGCCGTGCTCCTTGGAGCTTTGCTCCCAGCTGTCATCGCAGCTCCTGCTCCCATCACGAAGAGGGACGATATCATTCCCGGAAAGTTCATTGTCACCCTCAAGCCTGGTGTCGACGCTGCTGCCGCCGAGTCTCACTTGAACTGGGTTACCGATGTCCACAAGCGCAGCTTTGCGAAGCGTGACACCGTCGGTGTTGAGAAGAAGTACGACATCAAGGACTGGAAGGCTTACGCTGGAGAGTTCGACGAGGCAACTATCGCTGAGATCAAGGCGAACCCTGATGTGAGTGAGAATTAGACATACTCATAAATTCCAGTCTCTTAAAGCAAAGTGGATAGTCAAACACCGCTGTCCCGAATTGTCGTCGATCTACTTCAGTCCCGTATATACTGACAAAACATCCAGGTTGCCCTTGTCGAGCCTGACACAATCGCCTACCTCTACTACGATGTCGAGGAGGTCCATGAGAATGTTGAGAAGAAGGCTCTGACCAGTCAGACTGGCGCAACCTGGGGTCTTGCTGCTATCAGCAGCAAGTCTGGTTCTTCCACCACATACCGCTACGACACAACCGCTGGAGAGGGCACCTACGCTTACGTTGTCGACTCTGGTATCATCATCGCCCACACTCAGTTTGGTGGCCGTGCCACACTTGGCTACAACGCTGCTGGCGGAACCCACACTGACACTCTCGGTCACGGTACCCACGTTGCTGGTACCATCGGAGGTTCGACCTACGGTGTGGCCAAGAAGACCAACTTGATCTCCGTCAAGGTCTTCTCAGGCGCTACTGGCTCTACCTCCGTCATCCTTGATGGTTTCAACTGGGCTGTCAACGACATCACCTCCAAGGGCCGTGTCGCGAAGGCGGTCATCAACATGTCTCTTGGCGGTTCGTCCTCTACCACCTGGACCAACGCTATCGCGGCTGCCTACTCGCAGGGTGTGCTCTCCGTTGTTGCAGCCGGTAACGGTGACTCCAACGGCAGGCCCCTCCCGGTCTCTGGTGTATCGCCTGCCAACGCCCCCAACGCCTTCACTGTCGCCGCCTCTGATAGCTCCTTCCGCCCTGCTTCCTTCACCAACTACGGTGCTGGTGTTGATATCTTTGCTCCTGGTGTTGGCATTCTCTCGGCCTACATTGGTGGCAACTCTGCTACTGCCTCGCTCAGCGGTACCTCCATGGCTACCCCCCACGTTGCTGGTCTTGCTGTCTACCTCCAGGGTCTCGAGAGCCTTGCGAACGCTGCCGCCGTTACCAGCCGCCTCAAGGCTCTCGCTGTTTCTGGCCGCGTGACCGGTACCCTTAGCGGCAGCCCTAACCTTTATGCCTTCAATGGCGCGGCATAAATGCCTTCGACTATGCCCCAGGACGAAATTTTTACTGGCTTGTGACCAGGTGGATTCTGGTACGATTGACAGTAACTTGCAGAGATTTAGTTGCTTGTAGCTCTCGATAAATACGATTTGATGAACTTCTAGTGAGCTATCGAGCCACGCGTTCTTTACAGCATTTGTGACCTAACCTCGACACTGTGGTACATGTCTAATGTCTGAGCAAGATGTCCTGGATCGATATCGGCATTGGGGACACCTGCTAAGAAAATCCCAGTGACGCTGTAGACATGGTGAACAAATGGAGCAAAAATAAGGATTCTCCACACTCTACGAAGTCATTCAATCTCACTCACGAGAGCATAGGCGGCCAATCAGACGAATCACTCTGCTAGAGGATAAGTCGTTGGCTCAAAGCCACACTGGCTCATCGCTACCCAACGGTTTTGGCATATGTTCCCACCCTACTTCCAACCCATCAATTTTGACTGCATGCTTGACAGCTTTCAATTCACCAAAACCAGTCTTTCTCGTCTCTAAATACTCATTAGCATCCTCGGATCTCATGAAGTCTTTGCGACAAAACCCGCTCCGACCATCATACTGGCCTAAGGATCGCAGATACCCCATGGTACCTGCCAGAGACACCTTTACCTCATACGAGCCGCCCTCAGTCGCTCGTTTGTATAAGGCCGCCATAATACCTGTGGCCAATAGATATCCCGAGCCGTGGTCAAGGGCTTGACAAGGGAGCACCCTCGACGCTTCGCCTGCTCCATATCGCTCGGCTTCAGCGACGTTGATACCAGAACATGTCTGGACCAGCGAGTCAAAGCCACGACGTTGCGACCAAGGACCACTAGGGCCGTAGGCGTTCAGGCTCGCTATGATTAAATCCGGATTTAGCGCAATGAGCTCTTCGTTCGAGAAGCCTTGGGTTGCGAGACTTCCTGGCCGATAGCTTTGGATGAAAACATCCGCTGTACGGAGGAGCTCAAGTAGTGCTTCCTTATCTGCTGATCGCTTTACATCCAGTTGTACGGTCCGTTTGCCTCTCGAAACATCAATATCGACATCTGGAAGGTGGGGCAAGGAGGGAGAGGTGATCCAGATAACGTCCTGCAGAGCCATTAATAGCAGCGCCGCTCCGCCAAAAGACCTCACTTACCGCTCCATGTGCTGCCAGAGTCTTTCCTGCCACAGGGGCTGCAATTACACGCGACATTTCGACCACGCGAAGTCCTTGTAGGCATTTGGTAGCTCTTGCTACTGCTCCGGTCTTCAAAACATGCGGTGACCCTCCCCCAAGTTTGCGTAGCAAAATCGGGTCGTCGGAGATCGCCTTCGATTGTGGAAGGGCGTCCCATTCCTGCAAGGAACGGAGCGCTGCCATGACTGCACCCTCTTTGATAGCTTCGTTCTCAAGCTCGATTGCGCTCCACTCCAGCATTTTCTGAGCGACATCACCCCTTGTTGCGCCAACTTTCAGGCCCAAGATCCTCAATGCAATCTCACGATGGTTTGGGAAACCATCATGCATCCTGATGTGGCCAGCCCGGGTCTTGTGTAGCCCGCCTATTGTTCCAAAGGACGGCGCAGGTCTACCATTGAGAACATAAAGTCGTTCTGACTTGAATTCGACGCATGCATGCTCTGCGGCCACGGTGACTTGAGGCACTGATGTGCCACTACGATGCGACCAGACCAGAGCTGCCGAAAGAGCCGACATGCCAATGGAGGCTTGAGCTAAGTGACCGACCTTGAAGGACGATGGGCAGCATTCAGCGTCGATGGGTAGACGAATGGATTTGAGCGCATTATTGGGAAGACCAAGCGTCTCCCATACATGAGCGACAGTCTCAAGAGGGGTAAAGTTATGTCTATTCATGACCACGAGGCGATGCGCTGGCCAGTAGCTGTTTCCGTGAAGTTCAAGCAATTCCACGATGGATGAGCACTGTCACAGTGCTTCGCTTGAGTCGTGACATCTCGAGATGACTATCCTCGGTATCCCGGCGCTTTGCGAAAGGCGCGACCTCGGTGGTTCGAAGCTCTGCGGAGTCGGCAATCTAAGCAAAGCACCGATGCCGGGAACGTTTTAGCGGAAACGGGTCGGGACGCCTTGCGAAGTACACCTCATCGATGGCGTTAGCTCACTTCGAAGCAGCTGCAAGTAAATGCAGGTCAGCTCATTCTGCAACTCTGATCGTGAGACCGGAAACCTGCTGTGAGTTATACTGCAGTCAGGCCTTCCATCATGTCCGTAAACGTCCGCGAAGATACTTGGCTTACGCAAACCCCGCATGGTGGCATGGAGGGTTGACGAGAGCCCGGGACTGGAAGACCGACTTCACGAGCAAAACTATATAACGGAGGATGCATTTAACCGTTGCATTCGCCTTAAAGCACATTTCTTTAACATGACGATGATGCACTTTCTGAATGTGATCGCGAGTTACATTGCCCTTGTGGCTTTGTTGGTAAGTCACCAGGCTCGAAGCAGCGCACACAACGATAGTATTGCGTACAATGCTGACCCGGATCAGATTATTGTTAAAATCGTATACAATCTACATCTCCACCCTTTGCGCTGTTATCCCGGGCCGAAGTTATGGGCCGCTACACGAATCACGTGGGCTTGCGCTATGCAGTTCGGAAATTACCACAAAAGGCTCCACGCTATGCATGAGCGATATGGGCACGTGGTACGCGTTGCCCCGGATGAGCTGTCTTTCATTGAACCGCAAGCTTGGAAAGACATATTCGGCAATCGCAACATCACGAAAAACTCCACTTGGACTGGCAATCAGGAGAAAGACCATCCCATTAGCATTGTAAGCACCGACGAAGCTACGCATTTGAGGAATAGGCGTGCTCTGACCGGTGCTTTTACTGAACACGCTATCGCCGAGCATGCCTCGGTCTTAGAGAACTTGGTCCAGGTGATGATCGAGCAGTTCAAGGAGGCGGTCAGCCATGGGGAACGTCCTTCTGTAGTCAACGCGGTTGACTGGTTCAATTGGCTGACTTTCGATATATCGGGTGCACTGTCTTTTGGCAAGTCTTTTGAAAGCGTCAGGTCTGGCCGTGCTCATCCGTGGGTTGACATATCTTGCAACTTCGGCAAAGGCATTGCGCTGATGGCCTCGATCAACTTCTTCTACCCCATGAACAAGGTGCTCAAGCTTGCGATGCCTAGGAGCGTCATGGAGAAGATGCGGTATCACAAACAGCTCGCACACGAGATGCTTCTGCAACGATTGAGCATGGGCCACAAAACCAACGCCCAGGATTACGTCGGCTCCATTATGGCGTACAACGAGGAAAAAGGGGAAGTGAAGATCCCCCAGGAAGAGATTGAGGCGAACATGACCCTTCTGATCTTTGCTGGTAGCGAGACGACCAGCTCAGCCATGTCTGCAATCCTGACTGAAATGCTGCGAAGTCCCGAAGCATTGAGGAAGGCCACTGAAGAAGTGCGCTCTGCCTTCGCAACGGAAGAAGCCATCACAGTAGCCAGTACTGCCAAACTAGAGTACCTGACCGCTATTATCCAAGAAGGTATCCGCATGGGACCGCCCGCTGCCGTTGGTGTGCCCCGTGTGGTACAAAAAGGCGGAGCGACGATTGTGGGTCAGTACGTGCCCGCCGGCGTAAGTTTGCCCACCTCTCTTTACTCCGCAACAAACACGCTAACCTTCCCTCAAGACTTTTGTCGCTGTAAACCAGTATCCAGCATTCCGGTCTTCGGCCAATTTTTCAAACCCCGAGTCGTTCGTGCCTGAACGTTTCTTGCCCCACACACCGTTCCCTTCAGACCGCCTTGAGGTATACGAACCGTTTCTCGTGGGGCGACACAAGTGTATTGGACAAAAGCTGGCATGGGCGATCATGCGACTCACGCTTGCAAGATTGTTGTTCGCTTTCGATATTAGTGCTGCCGATTTTGCTACAAGCTTCGCGGAACAAAAAACATATATATTTTGGGAGAAACGGCCGCTGAATATCAACATAAAACAAGCTTGTTGAAGAGAAGAGATAAGAAATCAGTAGGGGCAGTTGGTAATGCTAATGTATCGTTGAACATCTTGATATACACAACTTTGCCTGAGTCTCTCAACCTCCAAGCAACATCTACCCCTGGATCATATCCTCGCACGCTAAAGGAACTCCACCGCTGTGTATCTCTGGATCGTAAAACCCAGTCACCACCTACAAAGTCCCTTCGCCAAGACACCTTTTGAGGGGGAAAGTATCGCCAACGCAAAGCGAAATCACACCATCGACCCAGCTCATATCACCGTACTTCTTGTCTTCAAACGAGTCCGCTTGGTAGTACGTCAAACTGCCCTCTCCACCAATAGTGCCCTCCCAGACATTTCCACTCTCGCGGTTCGTCCATGCATTGGTAACGAAAGCGCCATACTTGCCCTTCTCTACCTCGGACGAAAAAGTCTGTGTCTGAGATGTTGTCCAAGTCTTGGCGTAATTGATCGTTGTAGTAGCCTGGAGGAAGTCCTTTACAAGAGTGAAGGTCGCGCCCTGAGAGACTGAGATACTGTTCGCTATCATGTAACCTGTGGCGATGGAGATTGTGGTTGGTGCGCCTAAAATCGTTGTCAGTTCATTGGAGCCTCTCGAACAGGACGTTGGACTTGCCTTTCACGACCTGGCTGACCTGAACGTCCCAGCCGAGGAAGCGAGAGTGTGGGTTGGGCACAACGATGCGAGTATCACGCTTGTCAAGGCTGTGTTGGGGGAGAGCAGTCTCATTGCCGCCAGAGACGGTGATGAGGTCGTCGTCAAGGTAGCCAGGCTTTGGAGGTGTCTCATCGGACTCTCGGAGTCTTCTGATCTCGTCCAACTCGTCGCGCTTCATCATCTGGAAGCGGCCGTCCCGGCTGAAGAGAATCACATCGTCAACGCCGACCTTGATGGGTGCTGGAGCAGCAGCGAGCAGCGCAGCGCTGGAAGCAAGAGCGATGATAGGAGTGAAGCGCATTGTGAAAGAAGGTACCAAGAACAAGTAGAGGCCGAGCGTGGTTGCTTGTATTCTTGGGGGGTGAAGCTCCTATTTACTTATACAGGCTTGATCCTTCACCGACCGCCGTCATATCTCAGGGATCTTGAGGCGTGATACGATAGTCTGGTAGAGTGACTACTTGGCAGTACCTCGAGTGGAGTGAATGCATGTCATCGGTCCGAGCCTTAATGGAACCGCATTACTGTACCCCGTAAAGATCGAGCAAGCATTTTCTGTTTGTGGGTTGAACTATAGATTGAGGCTCAACAAATCAATGCCTTATGCGTGATTTCGCTAGCGCGTGCGATTGGTGGAGATGGTGATAAGGTGGTCGGACCGAAGCATGACGTTTCACGATGGTGCATCGTGACTAGGGGCCCCCATCTTAAGGTAGCAGCACTTGCTCCAAAACAGACAGCTCAGAAGCTCGTGGACCTCAGGTTCACGTTTGACATCCGAAATAACACCAGTTCGGTCCGGTTGAACACTTCCTAGCTGGGTAATGCTGGTGTTTCAAACCAAGTGATATTCGCCACTTTTCGACAAGTGATGGACAATTTAATTTCGCAAGCTTGGTCAGCTATCATGGCGATGACGCGAGTGAGGTCACGCTGATATGTAGGATCAAGGGCTCAAGAGAATAAGTATCCTGTCAAGCAGCCTGTAAGGGTACTTCCCTACATCCAGTCCCACGCTCTTTTGCTGCACATACACGGTCTCTCCCTAAGTCTGCTACACCTTTCTGGATACATTCAAGATGCGTTCCACATCAGCCATTCTGATCTTCACAACCCTCCTTGCGCCATTCGTAGCTGCCAAGCTCCACAACGCAGCCGTCTGCGTCGACTACAAGGGCGCTGTTCCTGTCTACAACGAAGCAGCGACCAAAGCATCATGTGGCAACTACAGAGTACGGGACACCGGAGGCGAGAAATGGGACAAATGCCCTGACTGCGAGATGGTAAGTGCCGCTGTGGATATCGAAGCAGTGGAGCTGGAGTGTTGACTACGAGACAGAAAGTGATTGGCAATTTGAATGTCTGCCATTCCGAGGACTGGCACATTGGTGGCGATGAGATCAATTATTACTGCGAGAAGATCAATGGTGCTTCGGGGTCGCTGGCGGGTTAGAAGTTAGGTGTAGAGTGCTGTCAATTCGAATTCATGCCAAGTCGCCTTTTGAAAGCTTGCCTAGGTATCGTTCGAGGTGTCGGCGAGTGCGAACCCGTCTTGTGTCTGGTTACTAACTCAGCGTTCTACTGTACAATCCGATTGAAGACTTGCCTGTGATTCGCTGCATCAGCCAGTGCAGAAGAGGTGTTGTGACCGAGATCTCGGCCGCTGAGTAAACGGGAGCAGCCGTAATTGTTACCGGCTTGCGTCATCTGGAACGAGATAAATGCCCATGCATAGCCAGTTGATGACTGGCATACACCTTGTTGTGAAAACATGCGATTGTTCTGATAATGTTTCTACGCCGTACTATGCTTTTACCTCAACTCCCGCAAATGCAGCAGACCCCAGACTCCATCAAAGCAAAAACTTAGGAAGCACTTCCGGCAACCTCTCCAAACCACTGCCGTAACGCGCCTGCCAAGACACCAGGCAACTCCCTCACATCCCGCACCACCAGGTAATACCTGAATGGGAAGCGCTCCATGTACTTCCACCTGACGACCTTGCCCTCAGGTGTAATCTCCACAGACTGCAAATCCAGGATGCTTGTCTTCTCCTGTTCCTTCTTCGGCGCCTCAGGCTGAGCGGCTGGGTTGTCGCTCGGTGTGGGCACCGGCGCGGCGAAAGGCGCAGTGGCAGTTGCGTCGATGATGATGAAGACAATCATAACGCGCTCCTCCTGCGCCTTCCTAATGAGGCGTTGAATCTCCGCGTGGGAGTCGCAGATACCGTCACTGACGACAAGCATCAATTGCCAGAGTTCTTCGCCTGCGCTGGAACTTCCCTTGCGCCTGGCCTCGGCGAATAGATCAAGCGACTTGTCCACTAGTCCCCGAACGTTGGTCTTTGCAGCGTCGAACCCGAACTGCTCGAACACTCTGACACCGGCTTCGGAGGTGAACGGTTTGTCGAAGTCGTGCGCGACGTTAACCGAGTCGCCGAAACCGACGACCGAAACTTCACCAACTTCCAGCATGGCCAGCGATCTCGTGACTAGTGTCAGAGTTTTGAGCGCTAGGTTGCTGGCGCCGCTGTCTGCCATACTGCGGCTGTCGTCGAGCGCGATCATCACCTGGTAGCTGCGCTTGCTTGGTTGGCTGCGCCTCAACCAGATCTTGTCGCGCTTGTAGCCGGATGCGATGTACGGGATAATGCGTTTGAGGTTGAGGCGTTTGCCGGTGCGGAAGTCACCGCGAAGCTTTGTCGCTAGTGTGGGTGCGAGGATAAGGCGAAGAGACTCGGTAAGTTGCTGAGAGAGAGAGTGCGTTGCTGACTCGTGAGCGAGCCAGAGTGAGCGCGCGGTCGTTGCGTCCATAGCGGTGGAGTCGAGGTGGGTAGTCTCAAGGCGATGATCCACCTCGTCAACTGACTCGGAATCAGAGAATTCCTCGTCAAGGGGCATTGCGTCAGCCATGTCCTCGTCGTCTTGGTTCGCGAAGGGCTTCTGGTCACCAATAAACGCTTGTGGTTGGCCGTCTGTGGTGCCAGGCTGTTGCTGTTGCTCTTCTTGTTCAGGCTCCGGCTTGCTGTCCGCGTCATCCATCTCCACGTCCTGAGGACCTGCTTGTTCTTGATCTTGATCCTCCGGTCGAGTTGGCATCTTCTCCTCTTCGTCCTTCTCATTCATAGGCAGAGCCATATCATGATCGAGTGCTTTGGCTTGCTCTTCTGTCGCAGTACCAAGAGCTTGCGTATCAGCTTGTTCTTCTTCGTCCCGAAGATGCTCAAAGTCCGCGTCGGCCATGTCGATCTCTTTGTCAATCTGCTGGACTTGGGTCTCATCCTTGTCTCGAGCCTCCGAGATCTCTTTCTGCTGGTTGTACCACTTCTCCAGTACATCGCCCAGCTTCTTGAACGATTGAGACTCCTTCGACTGTTCAGGCTCCTCACCACGACCACCTGCATCAGGGGCAGTTGTCTGGCCCAACGTACCCTCTTCGGTAGCGGTGTCCTGTTTCTGATCTTCCCCGTCGCCTTCTTCGCCCTCATCTCGATTGGCGGCGCTGGCAGAGGCTTGTTCGTTCTTATTCTTGTGTGCTTCCTCATTGGCTTCGGTGCCAGCTCCAGCCTCGGCATCGGGATCAGTCTGATCGGTATCCTTTTGCTCGCGAGGCTCATCATCGG
This sequence comes from Didymellaceae sp. YAFEF048, assembly GCA_032595095.1. Taxonomy (NCBI): domain Eukaryota; kingdom Fungi; phylum Ascomycota; class Dothideomycetes; order Pleosporales; family Didymellaceae; species Didymellaceae sp. YAFEF048. Next base: position 40,726 of record JAVISA010000020.1, on the reverse strand, counting down.
GCATAGTCTCGTCAGGCAGTGGAACAGCGTCATCTTCCATAGGCTCATTGCCTTCCTGCTCTTCGTCTTCAGCAGGCTGCTCCTCATCCTGGACATGACCGGTGGTGTCTTTCTCATCTTCGCCTTCCGGCTCAGAACCAATCTCTTCGTCGACAGTGTCTGGTTGAGCATCAGGTCCCATATCAGGATCCATTTCGTCTTCGGGAAGATCATCGCCCATATCCATGTCGCCCAGATCATCATCATCTTTGCCCTCGTCGTCCTGGCCATCCATATTTAAATCTTCAGGGAGGTCGAGGGTCTCCTCCTCCTTCGCATGAGGATCCATCTGCTCCGTCTCGCCTGCACCGACGTTCTCTTCCTGATCTTCACCTTCCATCTCTTCGTCCTCTTCACCTTCTTGTCCCTCCTTCTTCTCTTCTTCCTTGCCCTCGTCGCCAGCATCATCCTTCTTCTCTTCCTGGTCCTTTTGCTCACTGGCGACCTGTTCGTCCTGGTCCTCGGTACCAACGTCTTGCTTTCCCTCCTTATCTTTGGAGTCATCATCCTTGCCGCCTTCATCCCACATCTTTTCGTCGACTGCACTCGGTCCGAGATCGTCGACACTTCCAACCTCACTTTGCACATCGTCGTCACCTTCCTCGCCTTCTTCATCGCCCTTGTCTTCCTTCTCACCCATCTCTTCGGTCTGTCCCTCCATGTCGTTTTCACCCATGTCAACAGCATCGTCTTGTTCTTCGATGCTGCCTTCCCGCTCACCCTTCTCTTGCGCCAGATCCTCGAGATCCTCGTCGTCTTCGATGTCCTTGGAGATGTCCTCTGCACCCTCGCCCTCGCCAAGACCGGTTCCTTCCTCAAGTTTGTCATCTTTGCCCTTCTGTTGGTCCGAAGACTTCTCAGGAGGCTGGCAGAATCCTTGGGTACCAACTTGGATGAACGACTTGGACAGGCGGTAGAGCAGCTTCGTTGTCGATGCGTGCAGGGAGTCGAAACGATCGACAACGTGTTGGTGCGAGGCCATGTATTGATTGAGGACGGGCTGTACAGCAGCGAATATGGCAGCAACGCCTTGGAGAGCATCGTCGTTATGTATGTACTGCATGTTGTCGAGGATAGTTTGCAGGCTTTCGCGGATCTGAGGCGCGTGGAAACTGTTTATCGCAGATGAGAGAACTTGCTCTTCCTTGACCAGCCATGCAGCGTCTTCGGAAGATGTCGGCAGCTCCTTCAGCGCAGCCTCGACATCTTGCATGGATCCCAAGATGGAATCAAGAGCGCTGAAGATCTCGGTGGAACACTGTTCGACAGTCTGCCGCGAACCGTTGGACAGCTGAGCGTCAGTCTTCGTGACATGGAAGATAAAAGGCTTTATGTTGTTGAGTACCGTGCGGGCGACCTCATTCTTGTCTTGCCACTGTGAGAATGCAGCTCTGAGGTCGGTAATCGCGGTTAGAGCCGAGTTATCGAGATTTTGATGGGCGTCCGACTGAATGTTGACTGGCAAGCTTGGCAAGTTGTTGTACGCATCAGCGAGACCCTGTAGCTTGACCGACCATTCCCGCATCGCTCTTAAGAGGGCATCGAGCTCGTTCGTCTTTCCCAGCTTCGCCTGCGCAGCAACAACATCAGTGCCAGTCTTAAGCGCAGCAACAAGCCACCTCAAACTTGGCTGACGAGATTCAGATGCCTCAGACTGCTGTTGAGCCGTAGCCATAAGCTTGCCATTGGGCTGCCACATGTTCGCAGTAATTGCCAGCGCTGTCTTGCTGGCTTCGAAAGTGTACGTGGCGCGGCTGAGTACACTCCTCTGCTTGATCGAGACGTTGAGCAGGCCCTCAATGTAACCAATGCTCTTGGCCACATCGTTGCTTGTCAAGTCGCCAGAGTGCTCATTCGATACAGCTCGGACCTGGGGCATAATGTTCAGTGCCTGGTGCAAGTGACCTTCGGCGACACGTCCACATCCGACACTGATGTCTTGGACCAGAGGCAGAGTTGACAACACAGTCGAAAGCTCGTCCTGCTTAACCAAGGTATCAACACTCAAGTTCGACTTGACTCCCATCAATCGCAGCTCTTTCATTGTGTCGGCGTAGAGTTTGCGCTTTTGGGTCTTGAGATGCTGAACCTCGGATTTGTTATCCTCGTTGAGAGTAGAAGGTGTGGCTTTCTGCAGTTCGACGATAGATGTTGTGATGCTCTTGATGAGCTCTTCGATGTACGCAGAGCCATCCACAACGTCATCACTTAGCGAGGCCATCTTGCGCATCATATTGAGTGTGACGTTGAGGTTCTTGAATCTCGTCGGCCGTTCGATCCAGCTGGAAACTTGCTTATCGCAGCATGCGAGAGCTTCGGGGTTAACTGCTGCACTGATGAGAGCTAGAGAAGCCTCTCTTTGCAAAGATCCATTGTCTGCAAATCCAGCACTCAAGACTCCAGATACTGGCTTGTTGAGCACGGCTCTGAACTTCCTCACCAGCTTACTCAATTTGCGGTGGCTGGTCTTGGCGCTCTGTTTCAAAGCCTCGATGTTCGTGTCTTTCCAGCTTGCAAGCTTGATGACGTTATTGACCTCCTTCTCGAGAGTCTGCCGTCCCTTGGCTAGCGCTTCGCGTACTGGATTGTCAAGGCGAGAGAAGTACGCGATGAAGTTTTCGAGCGCAGCGTGAAGTATGCGGAAGTGCTCAACATCTTGCATGCGCATGGCGGCGTGTTGACGAAGCTGCTGAAGAAGCTTTATGCGCTGTTCGAACTGGCCCAGCGTAGTGCTCTCGAAGAAACCTTCAAGAGATTTCAACAACTCCTTGGCGTGGACTCTCATCGCCTGCTCGTCTTCGACACTCTCAGACGCCGCGATGATGGTCTCATATGCAACGAAGAACCAACTCTTGGCGCTGTCGCGGCACTTCTCAACCTCGAGATCGAAAAGCCTAGCCCAAGTGGTAAGCTCCAACTGTCTCCAACTGACAAGCAACTTGGTCAGATCATCGAAAAGATCTGCGGTGCTGTACTGCTTGCTAGCAACCCTCTGCCACTCGTACATGTAGGCATGCAGCTTCTCGGCCTTGGTGATGAATTTAGCCACGGGATCAACGTGGCGGAACGCAAGTGCTTCCTCGCATGTGCGCAAAACGTCGGTAAGTGTCATATGCTCAGGCCATACGTTGCGGATCTCCCGGTAGCGGGCCTGAATACGGTGGACGAACGTGATCAATCGCTTCGCCTCTGGCAGATTCGCGTCGAAGTAGAAGTTGTAGCTCGACCCAGTACCAGATGCATTGAGAGCGTCAGCCTTCTTCTCAAGCAAAAGGTACAAAGCGGGTAGCGCATTCTCGTGAGAGGTACCATGGCTCTGACCTTCTGCAACGCGGTTCATCTCAGACGCAGACCATTCAAGCAAAGTCTTGAGCGAGTCCGAAGCCTCGCGACCCTCGAGGAACAATTCTGTGTGCATATCTGCTAGGCGTATGGCGTGATCTCGTGAGGTTGCTTGAGCGGCGGAATGAGCAACAGGTGCAATGATCTCGCCATCGTTCTCCAATTCACCCTCATAATCTGGGAAGAGTGTACGATCCTCTTCATCGTTCTCCTCCTCTTCCATACCGCGGTACGAGTACAGACTCTTGTCTTGTGCTTCCTTCTCTTGGTCTTTGAGGAGCTTAGTCTTGTATTCGGTGAAGAATGAGGTAAAGATGCCATGCAACAATTCGCGTGCCGCCAGCTGAGATAAATTACTGGAATCGGTAGCTTTCACAATCGACAGAGTGTACAGAGCGTGCCAGCGACTGTCAATGGTCATGTTGCTCTGTGTGAGAGCTTGTTCTACGCCGTGCAGAAGCTTCGCTGTAGTGATCGATGGCATCTGAAGTCCGAAGAACGGCGTGCCCGAACACACGTGCTGTAAGCTCTTTCCAACCTTGGTCTCCTGGTCTTGATACTCTTTCTGGGCAAGTAGTAAACCAATGTAGAGGAAGGCAAGGAAGCCGATCACAGTATCAGTGATATCATCGTAGGTGCGGTACCCTTCAGCAAGTCTGCGGATAACTCTGACCACGTTCTGGTGCAAAGTCATGTCCAGCGCTGCCTCTTCAGTTGACATCGTCTTGTTGAGGAGAGGTTGGATGATGCTCAACAGATTAGTGAACTCGCCCTGTAGCTCATCGAGCTGCGACATGTCGGGACGAGCGATAGCAGGCACCGGCGGCTCCTCGCCCATATTTTGGAGTGCGGTTTCGAGCTGTCGGATACGCAGACTTGTGTCTTGACTAGTTAAGTCCACTTGGAACTGTCTGAGCGCGCTCAGAACGGAAAGCAAGCCCGTCTTTTCTTCGTTAAACATCTTGCGCTCGATCATAGGACGAAGAGCTGGGTCGTGGGGATAGTTCGGCACGTAAGCCTTTAGGCCCAGGAGGGCAAGCTCGATCCACTCGTCTCCCTTCGCTTTGCCGGACGACCTGATCTTGGTGTGCAGGGTTCCAGGTATACTCGCATCAATGGCTTGGAAAAGATCCAGGTAGAGCGTGTCCAAGGCTTCATCCTGATCTTTCGTGATCCTCTCCGCATCAAGGGCGATCTGTTGCGACAACGTCTGGAGCTCGATCTCGAAGCGAGCTAGCTGTGTCAACTGGACCTCATCCGCACCGTACAGCTTGGAGAGTACGGCGGTATGGAAGCGAGATTGGAGGACCATGGGATTTGATGGCTCCTTGACTAATCCAATATAACGGAACACCTTGGCAAAAGCATCGGTGGCATTGCTAGCTTTACCGACTACGAGGCCTGCAAGCCTGGTAGGGCGACGAGCGAAAAGGGCTGCCTTCGCTCTAGCAGACAACAGCGCAGGCGACGCGTTATCAGGCAAATACTGAACACCGTCCTGTCGGATAGCGACGTCGAGGAACTGGCAAAGACCTTCGAATTCTTCCTCGAAGTAGGGTGTGATGATTGCATCATCTTCACCGGTACCTGCTTCAAGCTCACATACAGCAGTTTCAAGCATGGTGATTAGCTCGTCGGGAGTGACGTTTTCGTTGCGAACCAGCTGGAGGGAGCTTGCGAATCGCTCTCGGATCTGGGTCATCTCATCAGGCTTTAGGGTGGACTTCCACATGACAGTGTCGAGTCTATCGGCTAAAGCCTCAAGCTTAAGTGTTGTTTCCAGTTCGACGAGCGTCTTAGCGGTATTCGGTTTTAACTGACGCCAAAGCGGCTCCATGCTAAGGCCGGTAGTCAAATGCACATCAGCGCCGAAAGTGGCCACCTGCCTCGAAAGCGCAGAAGCCAGGGTCTGCACAATGGCATGAGACTCATCCAGCGTTGCCGGCATGCTAGAGCCGAGCATCTTGAGGTAAGTCTGGAACGTCGCGCGATCGAAGGTAGGGCTTTTGGCCAAGGCATGGAAGGCCCAGAACATCGTTCGCAATGGCTTGAGGAAGGAGATATCCATGTATCGACCCTCATTGTTGACAGCCCAGATGCCTTCGGTGAGCTTTACCATGGCTTGCCAGAATGAGTGAAGGAAAGCAGGCAACTTCTGCCTCTCCTTGCGACGCTCGAATTTGGCAGACGGCAAGCCCTGGATAGCCTGCTGCATATTGAATAGGTCGAACATTAGCTCATAAATCTGAGAGGACTGGAATGCATTCGCTTTGGTGGTAGTCGATCGGTTGAGACTCAGTTCGTTGCCGAGGGGATGGTTTGATAACAGCTCGGCCATGCCATCCGAAGCAACTTGCGGTCGTATTTGAGCGGCCCATACCTTGCCGAAGTACTGCGTGAAGCGGTAGAATCTGTCCTCAAATGTTTGGGGCAATTGAGCAGTCGCGGCCAGTGGCATCACTTCCAGGTCTGCGACACCATCGGTGTAGCTTGGTGTGTCGTTAGTAACTAGGCCGATAGCGCCTTGCTTCGCAAAGCTTTCCAACAGCTCATTATCCGGAAGCGATAAATTCTCGAATCGTGCCTGCAGAGTGTCGTTGATGTTCTGTCGACCTGTGATCAATCGGAAGCGATACATTGCGGACTCAAGTGGGTACTCCAGAACGGGGTTTTCATCGGCGACCCGTTCACTCTCAAGCAGACAGATTTCGACAGCTCTGTTCCTCATAGCTCTCGACAGCTCGCCGAATCTAGGATCCATAGTCATGAAGATTCTAAAGTTCGTGTGTGGTCGGACGATCCGTGCCTCTCCGTCAGCAGTCGAGTGCTCGTTGATCGACAGATAGCCATTGGGTTCGAGCAGCGAGTTGAGTCGATCAAGTACAGCACTAGAGCAGAGGTTGGCGTTATCCAAAACCAGCCATTTGCCCTGCTCAAGGGCACGAATCAGTATACCATCCACCCATTGGAAGCGAGCGCCATCAATCTGCTCGTTGGACGATTCGAGAACAGCATGCAGTTCAGAAGCCAACGCCGAGGCCTCGTCGTCGCCCTGCACACACTCCTGAAGCAGCGAAAAGAAGCTGTCCGAAGTCTGGTCTCCGTTCATGTGGAGATGCTGAAGGAGCTGCATACGAGACTGGTTTGGCACCTCAGAGACTGCAATCTTACGACGCACCCAAGCTTCCAGCTGCTCCAGGTATTGGTGCACTTGGCGAGACGGGTCGATTTGCTCGTAACCACCAACAAGATCCATAGCATCGACATCAGCATTCATTGCAAATGTGACCAGCTCTGCGCCAGTGAACGTAGCAAGCTGATTGATCATGGCTGTCTTGCCAGAACCTGGTGGGCCTACCAGGATAACCGGCCAATTCTGCTTCACACTGACAAGCAGTGCTTCCATAGGACCCAGCTGTGGAACTCTTAATGTAGAGGTCGCATTTGCTCGTGTGATATCGGTATCGCGATGCAACAACCCCAAACCCACTTGGAGAGCCTTCGAACTAATGTTGTGGAAGAGACTCATGCGCGGTTCATGAGATCCGTACGTACCCTCGAACAGCTTAAGCAATCGCGAACGATCGTTCTCAGCACGGAAGCGCTGCAGAAATATTGCATCGAGGAAGTCTCTTGCCGAGCCGGGGTACTCCGAAGACGCCAACAGCTGGAGCCAACGCAGCGTATCACGTAGGTTGAACTCCCATGGAGCACCCAAAGTTCCAAACGCGCGGTGGGTAACGACCTGCTCGTCTAGTTCGGCGACGAACCCAATCAACTTATTGATTTCGTCCTCAGCAATGCTAGGAAACACCTTCCTGCAGATTAAGGTGAGATCCTGAGGACGGAAAACATCTGCGTACACGACCGTGAAACGGTTGACAAAGGATGCTGGGAGACCTTTTCGCCCTCCGCCCTGGTGGTGAGGGTTTTGTGCAGCAAAGACCCGGAAGTCCCTGTGCTTGTGGAATGTCTGGTCAAGTTCAGAGATGTAGACCTCACCACGATGATCCAGCACGGCGTTGAGACCCTCGAGAACGGACTGCGAAGCCAAATTCATCTCGTCAAGCAGCACCCAGTCACCGTTTTTCATAGCCTTGAGGAAGGGCGCGTCTCGCCACGCGAAGGTTCCTGCAGCACCGCCCTCAACGGGGACGTCAGACCCGAACAGATCCATGAGATCGGTCTGCTCTGACAAATTCAACCGGGTCAATGGCTTTCCGATGGCTTTGGCAAGCGCGGTGACGAGCGTCGTCTTTCCAACACCTGGATTGCCCTCAAGCAGAATAGGCTTGGCTAGCTGCAGGGCACGAATGACTCTCATGGCGTTACCACGAGTAGTTGGTGCCTCGAGGGCAAAGTTGTTGGCAGCAGCAGCAGCAGCAGACGATGAGAATTTGGGGATGGAGAATGAGCCTAGCTGGAAAGACTGCGCACTATTTACAATGTCAATCGTTCCAAAGTACAAGGGTGAGATGTCTTGGTGAAGAAGCTTGCTCAATTGCCTAAGACAGGCTTTCCTCTCATCGTCGATCGATGCTGCGGAGATGGCGAGCAGACCTGCTGGATTGGCGCCCAGTGTGTCAATGAAAACCATGGCGGCTCCGTGTACGATACCGAAAACAGGGTTTTCATTGATGGTGCTGTTGATGAAAGTGACCCAGGCGAGTGTGTCTCGAATGGAAATTGAAGAGGCGACAGATGTGTTGTATTTGTCGTTAAACCACTGCGAGAACGCGACAATGGCTTCCGCATACTGCACGGCATTGGAATCAAGCTTCGATCGGACAATTTGCAGAATGTCCTCAAGATCAGATAAAGCTGGTACCCAAATCTCTGTGAAACGGTTTCGAAGAGCAGGCGAAAGCTCTTTCTTACCATAGTCGCCTCCAGGGTTCATCGTGGCCAGGAACTGGAACTCTGAACTAGCGACTACAAGCGAATCATCCGGTCCTTTCTCAGCCAGCAGCAAAGTACGAGACGGCTCGAGTACACTGTTGAGACGTTCCAGCACTGAATCATCGGCAAGCGAGATCTCATCAAGCAAGAAGTATTGACCAGTCTTCATCGCATTGACAAGACTTCCGTCTGCCCACTCGAAGAGTGCGCTGACTTTGATGCGACTGGTTTGAATCAAAACATGGAGGTCCTGTCTGATCTCAATTGTAGGCTCCTTCACAAGTTGGTCGTACAGGTGGAGCAGTGCATCCAACTCTAAGGTGTGTGGGTTGACTTCAGACGGTACGCCCTCGAAGGCTTCCAAAACGTCGCGCCTGAGGGCTTCCTCGATAGCCGCCCTGTTGCGGATAGGTCGCTGTGCACCAATCAAGTCACCAGTCTCTGTGTTCTGATGTGCATTGAGGATGTGCAGGTCTTTCCCGAATGCGTCTGCTAGCATTTGACATACGGTTGTCTTGCCGCACCCAGTCTCACCAATGAGTAACACAGGCTCGTTGTTCACCATAGCTTGACGAACGAGAACGAAAAGCCTCCTCATCGCTCGAGTCCAAACGACGCCGGCGTCGATCCGTTTTAGGCCATCAGGCGAGCTGTTGACAATTTGCTGGACGTTCTCCTGACTGAACATCTGTTCGTCGTCGATAGTGACCCTTGGCCCGTTTTTACTCAGAACTGTTTCCATGATCTTTTTGACAGCCACGCGTTCTTCCTCCTTGCGCACACGCTCGGCAAGAAGCATATACCCGTTGACTGCAAGGTCCTGAATAGTTTCAGCCTTACGCTGTGCCCACCTAAACAGATCTCGAAGCGTTGCAAAACTCTTCTGTTCGAAGATACGATTCTCTTGACGTAAGGTGGATAGTTCCTTGTACACCTGCACGATCTTTGCGCACCAGCTCTCGGGAATCTGGACACGTCTGTGCAAAATCTCCTTCAGCTCTTCGACTGGAATATCATCGAAGTGGAGCTCGAGGAAACGGTTGCGGAAGGCTCGAGATAGCACCTTTCTGCCTCCATACAGGCCTGCGGGGTTCTGTGTGGCGAAAAGCATGAAGTCATCGTGAGGTCGAACAACTTCCTGTGTCTCGGGGATCAGAAGCTCGCGGTTGTCATCAAGCAGTCGATTCAGCGCTTCCAGCACGTCGGTAGGGGCCAGATTGAGTTCGTCGAGCACAATCCAGTGACCCTCGCGCAGAGCTCGAACGAGGATACCTTCTTGGAACGTGAGCTTACCGTCCGCGCCCGAAACGTACGATCCAAGATACTCCTGCAGATCCGTGTGCTCGTGATTGTTGATTCGAACGAAAGTATTGCCAGATCGTTTGGCAAGATACTCGATCATACTTGTTTTACCGGACGAAGTGGGTCCCTGAATGAGTACGGGATATCTCCGTGTCGATGCAGCTCGGATAAGATTGTTCATGTTTCGTTTGACGAAGTTCGTGATGATGTAGTGCGGCTCCTCTTGCACGGGCTGAGGACCTTGCCGAAGAAGATAATGACCTTCCCTGACGTACGCACGGCCATCATTTGGTTGCTGTAGTGGCTTGTTGAGCTCGGCTTTCATAGACGCCTTCTGCGGGAACATGTGCTTGGTGATCAGAGCCGCGACCAGATCTTCTGATGCCTTGTTCAGGAAAGTCAGGAAACTCATGTGAAAGCCTTCATATAGCGCTCTCCGAAGACTGCAAAGCGGCGCCATCTCGCGTGCATATGTGAGCGTCCGCGTCAGAGTACGTAGACTGAAATGTGGCTTTTGGTCGGCTCCGTCAACCAGCATATTTGCTTTCGTCATCTGCTGGATCTCCAAGTAGAGGCTGGTCACATCGCGCGCCATTCTAACGATGGCTGGATCGGCACCATCACCCCCGAGGTACTTCTCCACAATATTGCGCAAGCTCTTCTCGTCACTATCGGGGCTCTCGACATAGAGCTCAGTAAACCTCGAACGGATGCCGGGAGGAAGATCCTTCTTTCCAACATCAGTGGCAGGGTTCATGGCTGCGAAGACCCGGAAATTGGGGTGCGCGACCACTCGCTCTACATTGCCAGTTTCTGTTAGCAGAATCGAAGGGTTGCCATCTGGACCTCCGCCTAATAGATCAGTAAGTGCTTCAAGCGTATCCGAAGAAGCCAAGTTGATCTCATCTAGCAGCACCCAGTCACCGTTACGAACTGCCTTTACAATGTTGCCTTCCAGGAATGAGAACGCAAATGCTTCAGAGCCACTCATGAGCTGAGCCTCAAGATCGTGCAGGTCTGCAGCAAACTTTTCCCACCGCGCGGCAGGGAAGTTGGCGGGTAGCGAGTCCATCTTTCGCTTTTTCCTGGGCTGATCGCCGTCCACGTCTGGCGACGAAGGTTGCGATTCGTGTGCCTTACGAGCAGCATCGACCATCTTCAATGCTTCGCGCCACAGAGTACACACTCGTTTCCACTCGCCCTTCGCTACACGCTTGCCGAGCATCTCGATGAAGCGCAAGTTCTTCTTCCGTGAGAAAGTGGTATCGAACAAGTCGTCAAATTCATCCTTGAGCGGAATGACGAGACTGCGAACGTTCACTGGTTTGTAACCTCCAAGTAGATCACCACTCTCACTTTGCTGAGACAAGTTGAAGGCCACCAGCTTGCGACCTAGCTGCTCAGCGAGGTATTGTATCGTCGTTGTTTTACCAGTTCCTGTCTCGCCAACGAGGAGAAGGGGCTCTTGGCGGTCTACTGCTACAGCGACCTTTTCAAGCAACCGCAGGGTATAATCATTCGTAGAGAAAGGTCGGCTAGACACTGTCCGCATTGAAGACTTGTGCTTTGAGAGTCTGGCGCGTCCAACTTGAATGGTGCCTGCTGCTGTCGATTTGGAAGGCACTGAGAGCTTCACTGAGCGGTTCTGAAGAAGGTGATCACGGCGTTGCGGATCGACATGCAGTTCCTCTGCTACACAAGCCATGATTTTCAGTTGTGCCGAGGCGGTTCGTAAGCTGCCAGCAAAACAATCGAAAGCTTCCATGAAGATATCATCTGTCTGAGCAGTGCTGAACGTCGCTGTCTGAGCCAGAAGTACAGCTATCCTGTCGCACCACTTGAGTAGGTCGCGAGGGGTCATTGCTCGAAGCGAAGTGACGTTCTCTGATGAGAACTTGGCATCGGAGTAAAGCTCCAACAAACGAGAATACACCTTCATGATACCAGCAAGGTGCTTCTTCAAGGCTGGGTATTTAGCCGAAATTACTTGTTGGAACTCTTCAAGCTGTGGCATTTGTACTGTGATAGAGTTCCAGAATCGATGTCCAATCATATTCTGACGAGGTATGATCTCCTGTCCTCTTGGATTGAGCGAGCTTCGCATTGTTGCAATGATACGAAAGCCTCTTGCAGCACGCACGGTCTCTCCTCGACTGGGGATCAGAAGTTCTCCGCGCTCGATCAAGGGTAAAAGTGTGCTGATCACCTCGTTTGGCGCTCGGTCCAGGTCCTCGATGAAGATCCATCGTCCTTCGCGAACAGCTGTAGTCAGTACTCCCGATTTCCAGGCGAAAGTTCCTGGTTTCGATCCGGTGGCGTACATGCCAACGAGTAGTTTGGCGTCACTCTGCTCGTTTAAGTGGAGTGTGACCATCTTGTCGAGCTTGTTGAGCTGCCATGCAAAGTATCGTGTCAGAAGAGTCTTTCCTGACCCTGCCAGTCCTGTGAGGAGAAGAGGCCTCGATCCAAGCAATCCATCGGCAATCTTGGTCAGATTTGCCTCGGTGGTAGATGTCGAAATGAGATCAGATGGTCGTTCTTGAGAAGGTGCACCGTCCAGTCGAGGAAGCAGTATGCCATTGACATTTACTGTATAGGGCGAAAGGTCTGCGTACAAGTGCGCGCCCAGAGCCCGGGTCTCCCGCGACCTCTTTCGTAACCCGGATTGCAGGCCCTGCCACCTCTTTTCTTCCCACAACGAAAGGAATCGAAAGTCAATTTGATGTCCTTCCCAGTTTCCTTCTATTTCTCCATTACCAACATGCCTCTTGACCATCTCCTGGGTTGCGTGATCCGCCGCATGGACGTACAGACTAAATACTCGGATTGCAAGGTATCGCACAGCACGATTGGAGTGTTGGAACAATTGTTGCACAGCAACCGGTCGAACATATTGAGCAAAAGTCCGGCAGTCGTGGCTCAATAACCGAAAGGCACCAAGCAAAAATTCGACAATATCCGTGTTCGCAGTAAAATTGGAGCTTTGTTGATGTTGCGATCCAAGATATGGTGATTGCGATACGTGTGCTAGAAAGCGTTCCACGTGCTCAGAAAGATGAGGCGCAAGAGGAAGGACTCGTCCGAAAGCGGCGATTTTCTCCTCAGTCTGGGCGCCAGATTGAATCCATCTTGCACAAAGTTCCGTGTACAGGCTATCGTATTGTACAAAAAGGCCGTCGGTCGATCCAGGCTTCAAAGCTTCTGTGGCGAGCGCGTTGATATTGGCCATTTTGGGGGCCATGAAGGCGCTTTTACCGATGATTGCCGGTATAACTCTGTTGTATATTGATTTCGGGGCGCCCTCCCATAGTTCTGACGCTTCAATACAACAGTTGTGGTTGTGTCGAGGCGTTGCAGGTCTGCCATCTACAAATCTCAAAAAAAAAGTGGATGCGCCAAGACGCCAAACCAAGAAGGTGCATCGCCGTCCGCGATTTTATCGAAGGAAAGTACGACACGACGACGACAGCCATCAATCACATCGACCGCCCGAATCCACAGCACAGAATGTCCGCCCCAGCATCTCGCGCCCTAAGGCGCTGCGTCTGCGCCGCCCGCCCTGCGATGGGAGTTCGTCCGGCCGTTGGAGGAGCACAGCAGAGGATACAGAGGAGATGGCAGTCTGACGCCGCTGCGGCGCCCACAAACCCCAAGATTGCGACCATTGTCGACCAGATCAGCCAATTGACGCTGCTTGAGACAGCGGACCTTGTCTCGACACTGAAGGTACGACACAACGCCGTGTAGTAGAAATGGTGCGAGCAGTAGGAGACGCGTTGGACATGTGCCCGCAACAAGCTCGAATATGGGATGGCTCCGTTGGTTCCCTGCACTCTACGGGGATTCGTACAGCATGCACCTTTTCAATTGAGTGTCAAGCGTTGCTCAGTGCTGCAAATGCACTGATCGTTACATGGGTCGATCATGAACTACGGAGCGTCAAATGCGACCACGCCACGCTCTCATTGCAGCCCAGCACACATTCTATCCAGTACGCCTGACTAACACATTGTTAATAGACACGCCTCAACATCCCTGACATGCCCATGGGCGGCTTCGTTGCCGCGGGTGGTGCGGGCCCAGCAGCCGCCGCCGCCCCCGCTGAAGAGGAGGAAGCTGCGCCCGCTGCCGCCGAGAAGACGCTGTTCAACCTCAAGCTTGAGAAGTTCGACGCCGGGTCGAAGCCCAAGGTCATCAAGGAGATCAAGAGCATGCTGGGACTCTCGCTGGTGGACAGCAAGAAGTTCGTCGAGAGCGCACCGAAGATGATGAAGGAGGGTGTGCCCAAGGAGGAAGCGGAGAAGATTGTCGAGACACTCAAGGCGCTCGGTGCGACAGCCATCATGGAGTAAGCGACTCCGTGAGGGAGGGAATTGGCTGTGGAGATGACGACGAGGATGGAAACTGTATCATAGCGAGTTGTGGCGTGTACAGATATGTAAGGCATACGGCATTGGTCGAACTTGTTGCGTGTATTGAGTTTACGTGCAGTACAATAAAAGATGTACAAGCTACCCTCCATGGCCCAGAATGTGGAGTGGAGCACGTAGAGCAGCGCATCAGCGCCATCAGCCAACCAATGGCAGGACCAAATCGTGACTACGAACAGATGTCCCGGGTATCATCTCAAGATCCTAACGCCGAACAATGCAATGATGCCTCCAGGTTCAAAAACGCCTCTCCATGCTCAAAACAATACCACTTCCCTTTTTATCCCACATCCTACCCCAGCGCAATCGCCTGCTCCCTCTCCTCCTTGTCCTCCTTGCCAATGACATAGTCATCCTCCCCAATATCGCTCGCCTCATCCCACAGCTTATACATCTCCTCCTCGCCCTCTCCAGGCACCGCCCAGATACTCTCACGCAGCCTCTTGTGCCTCTCGCGATCTTCTTCAATACGATGTTCGATCTGGCGCTTATCAAGTTTGGCATTCTTGGACGAGGCGTTGGGCGCTGGCGATGCCTCGAAAGGATTCTCGGGCTCGCGCGTCTTAAGTACGGCTTCGAGCTCGGTCACGGTTTCGGGCAGGAGGATCTCGATCTTTTGGAGCGTGTGCAGGACCTGGGTAGCGTGAGACGGCATTCCTTCAAGAAAGAGATATCACCAGAAGGCATGAATGGCTTACCTTGCGCACGACTCTGACATTCGCGCCCTCCTCGCCAACTACACACTCAACCACAGGCAGAATGTCGCGCTGCAGCATGCGCACAAAGCCCATGGCGCTGCCTTCGCCGGTCGCTGGCCCGCCATCTTTCACGGCCATCTCGCACAGGCTCTCGATGAAGAACATGATGTTGGCGCGCGTGTTCATGTTGGTGCGTTCGAGCTGCTCGAGGATGCACGAGTGCAGGTCCTCGTCCATGTCGCGGTTCTTGAGCGCATAGACGGCAGCTTTCTGGATTGACGTGTGCGAGGCGCTGAGGTGCGAGAGCAGCGTCGTGAAGCGCTGGCGTACTTCGAAGGGGTCCGCCATGCTGGGCAGGTGCGCGGGTGTCTGTCTTGTGCTGCTTGGAGAGGATGTGGTGGCGGTGGCTGTTCCTGTGGCTTGGTGTGGTTGGTGCAGCCGTCTGGGGAAGCTGAAGGGCGTGGGGTGAAAGTGGTCGTCGAGTGCCGCAGCTACGCGTGTGCTGCGTGCGCCCAGTCCGGTCCAGGTGCGGTTTTGGTGGTGAGAAAGCTATGGTGGAGTTGCGACGGCAAGGCTGGCGCGCGCATATCGTCGGCGCGTCAGAAGCTACCCCACGCCGACGTCGCTCTGGCTCTGGACCGCCCTTGGGATTTATTCTGGCATCTCACAGTCACTGCTCAATTGCTCACTCCGCACCCCAAGAATCTCGATATTCGCAAAGTAATCTTCACACAATGGCGTCTCAGGAATCCAAGGCCCTCACGTTGACCGTCCTCGGCTCGGGTACGTACTTTACAGTCAGTCCTTCAAAGCAACAACCCCACCAGTTGCACTCTGATGAGAGGTTTGTATGGGGATAACACGCGCTTTGTGAAGACTGGCTATAACACTACCACGCCAGACCGGCACTGACAAACACAGGCACCATGGGCATTGCCATCATGGGTGGTGTCATGTCCTCGCTCGCCAAAGCCAGGACAGCCGCAGCTATCGACCCATCCTCTGCGCCCAAGGACACCCCCAACGTTTCCCGCTTCGTAGCCTGCGACACATGGAAGCCCGCCGAGGAGAACGTGAAGAAGGCTCTCGGTCATTACAACTTCGACCTACAGACTCTCACCAACGAGAATCTGAAGGGTGTTCAGCAAGCAGACATTATCCTGCTGTCTTGCAAGCCCTACGGCTTCAAGACCATCTTGGGCGAGGAGGGCATGCGCGAGGCTCTCAAGGGCAAGGTCATTGTCAGTATCCTTGCCGGTGTCACACAAAAGCAGATCTCCGAGTTCCTCTACCCTGAGGGCGCAGACAAGGTTGAGGATGCCTGCCGAGTCGTCCGTGTCATGCCCAACACCGCTTCCTTTGTCAACGAGTCGATGAGCGTCATTGAGACCAGCGACCCTCCTCTCTCCGAGGCACAGTACAAGCTTGTTGAGTTCGTCTTCAGCTCCATCGGCCGTGTCACCACCCTTCCTCCTGCGAACATGGACATTGCCACAGCTCTGTGCGGCTCTGGGCCTGCCTTCTTCGCTCTGATCCTCGAGGCTGCAGCAGATGGTGCCGTCGCCATGGGTATGCCGCGTGCGCAAGCATACGAGATGGCTGCGCAGACTATGCGCGGAACCACCGGGCTGGTCCTGAACGGTGAGCACCCTGCTGTGCTAAAGGACAAGGTTTCGACACCAGGAGGTTGCACAATTGGCGGTCTGATGTCGCTGGAGAAGGACGGCGTAAGAAACGCAGTTGCGACAGCCATTAGGGAAGCTTGCGTAGTTGCATCGAGACTGGGCGGTGAGCAGAAGGAGTTCGTTAACCATAGGCGCTAGATTGGCGTCTGGCATTACATGAGGAGAGGAAAAAGTACAATGATATCCACTACACTTTAGAAAGAGACAGCCTGTTTCCACGGACCACATTTCCGCACAAGATTCCGAAGCAGTGATGTCCAAGTATGGCTCATCGTCACCAAGATCGCTCCACGGGTCTTTCCCGCGCGTGTGGACTTGACTAGCGCGGTCGTTGAGGAAGGGGTGGTCTTTGTTGTCCGTCACTAACGCCGACGTCGACAACTCCCCGAACACGCTCATCGACTGGCAATCGAGAGACCCCCTCCGCATGTAGTCGAATGTTTCGTCCTTCGGTCTAATCACAATGCACTCTGCGTGTCTGAAACGGGCAAGAATAGAAGGATAATCGAGTGGCGCGTAGATGCGTACATGGGTCTGCTTTGACGTGTACACAGCATCTCTCACCACAGCATCCCCCCCATGTCTAAGCAAAGGATCAATTCCTCCAAATATGCCGCTGCTATTACAACCACCTCCCCGTGTCACCCTCCCTCGACCTCCCCATAGGGCTAGACTTATCAATCACACTCCACGTGAGAAGCGGCAGTGTCACTACCAACGGACCGCCACAAGTGAACCCCGGATCGTACTCTTGCTGGATTCTTTGTTCACCCCGCTGGTAATACGTCCTTATTTGAGTCTCGCTGATCACTCCCATATTGCGAGAACCGAACTGTCTCCTCGTGGCAAATCCTATCTGTTTGCCGGGTCAAACCATCAACCTATTATTGTTGAATCATCAGTCTCATGACAGCAATGACGCCTGGAGAGTTATTTTCCCTGTTGCTCGAGTGCTCTGCGGCAACGAGTAATTCGCCTACCTCCATCAATCCGGCTTGTCCTGCTCTGGCACCACCGCAGGGCCAATTGCCGCTGGATCCTGACGCGCCGTCGCTGTGGAAAGAGTCTCTGGGGGTGCTGGTAGCTTGTTGCGTGCTGGTTGCTGCCAGTATGGCGTTGCGTGTTTTCACGAGGATGTGGATTGTCAAGAGGCCGTTTGCATGGGAGGATGGTAAGGCTGCACTTCAGTCTTGTACACATGTGGATGGATCTGGCTAACAAAACCATCAGCGCTCATGATCTTCGCAACGGTAATCTCAACACCCGTAGATACAATGTGATCTCGACTGAACACCGGGCAGATAACTTTCTTCCCCATCGTCGGTCTGCAACTGAAAGCATACGGCTACGGTGGCTCCAAGCATCAATGGAACGTCACTGTCGGCGACCTCTTCATCGCGTTGCGCGTGAGTCCTCTCTTCCGCTAAAAGGCGGAATGTCCACACCAATCAATTGTTTACCCTCTAACTCCACCGTAGTACGTCTACGCCGTACAGATTCTCTACTGCCTCGCCCTCTACGCGGCCAAACTCAGCATCCTGCTGCAAATCAAGCATATCTTCGAAGGCACACAGCAGCTCAAGACGTTTGTTTTCTGGGCCAGCTGGGCGTTGATCGGGCTCGTTAGTGCCGCGTACGCAACCACGCTGTTGGTGCTGATATTCTCGTGTACCCCTGTAAGGAAGGTACATCTTCCCTCCCTTTACCCTACCACTTTCCTTTTCTGCCACTTGCCTTCTGATTGGTAGGATGGTGAGCTAACAGGCTTGCGACAGGCATGGGATCCGCTTCTCCCTGGACGGTGCCACAACTCCGCCGCCGGCTATGTCTCTGGCACAGTGAACCTGATCAGTGACATCGCGGTTTTGCTTCTGCCTGTTGTGGGAGTCGCACGGCTGCGCATGGAAACGAGGAAGAAAGCCGCTGTCTCAGCGGTATTTGCTACGGGCCTTGTGTACGTTACCCGTCTGGCCTTTTCCCCGACCCTGTCACTTTGCATGCATCATGCTGATTCAGCCCCCAGCGCAAGTGCCATCTCAGCCGTTCGCCTGTTTTTCTCCTCACGTGAAGCCCAATCATCTGACAAATCGTACTGGCTAGCTCTTGTCGGGCTGTGCGGTACCGCCGAGATTTGCATGGTTATCCTATGCGGGTGCTTTACCTCTTTCCCAAGATTTCTGAAATGGGTAAAGGGCGATAGGGGCTCATCGTCGAGGGGTTATCACCAGGGCGGGTATAGGTCAAGGGGGTATGACGACGGGAGTGAGAGTCGGTCGAGGCTCAAGGGGGTGGATACAGTTAATACAATGACCTTGGAGATGGGGAAGATTGAGGTCACGAGTGAGATAAGGATGGTGGAAGAGGGTCGTGAGGAGTGGAGAGTACTGAGATAAGGAGTGGCTTCGTGTGTTGTGTCGTTTTGCAAGTTTGAGTTGATAGACGCTGTTTTGATAGATCACTACTCGATGCAGTATCTCACTTCGGTCCAATAGCTGATCACTGTTGATTTGCAAATTTCTCTTGATACCTACTACACAAGTTGCATTGTACCTCACCCTGTACTGTATTGATGTACAGCATTGGTGCCGCTTCAATTAGATCAACGCCACGTAAACATGCTCCTGTTTCTAAGTAGTACACTTGAATGTGCCGACTTTCCAATATCGGAATTAGAGAATTTCGGAAGGAAGAAGCATCTTGAAGTTTGCTGACATCGTGTACATAGACCGGACAACAAACTTGACTGTAAAGGAGAGAAGAGCTCTAACATCCCCTCAGAGCAATCGCACTATCCCGTCAATCTATCCAAAGCCATGATCGCCAATATCATAACTCCTATACCAATCGCAGCAAGCGTCGTGAGCGTAAATGCCACCCAAGCCATCGTAACCGCACCAGTCCCGATCTCGGTTCTTACGTTGCCGTAGTTCGCCATGTCCGCCATAGCAGCAGCGCCCACGGACCCGACGTGCTGCCACAACCCGGCAACGAGCAACAGCACAGCTGAAACGGTGCTGAATGCCAACACTACTCGCGATACTGCTCGAGAAGGAAAAGGCTTGACTTCTCTTACAGAACCGGTTAGGTCATCCTTCTCTTCTTGCCAACCAGGAAAAGTGGCAAGGAGAATAATGCTCAAGAAAGCCAGGACCACGGCCATGAAAAGCAGGCCAGAAAACAGCACGTCATCTTTGAACTTGGATGCGGCTCCAATCAGGTTCAAGGGATCGTTTTCAGGGCCGATCTGTTCTGTAAGCCCGTCCGCGTTTGAGCTGCAGAGCCACACTATGCCGCGTTGACGAATGCATAACCCGAAGTATCCAGCCCGGACTTCCAGTTGTGCTGCTGCTTTATATCCATTCAAGGTATCTGACAAATTTCTGCCTGTCTGGCTTAGGTCTGAGGGAGTCGAGTTACTGTACGAAAGGCCTAGGATGAAGATGTTGGTCATGGAGGAATAGCTAGAACATCCCGCCAACAACACCGCTGTTGTCTCTATCAGTCTATTGAAACGGCGTAAGCTTGGTCTTGAGCTTACAGATAAGGACAACAGAGCTAGCTTGTATTATCATGAGTACGTGATGGTATCCAACAAATGGGATAAATCCTTCGAAGCGTGTCAGCCAGACGAGTGAGAGGACCTGGGCTCCAAGACTTACTCTGGAGATTGCGGCTTACTTTGTGCCCAACATTGGTGGAAGAAGAGCTAGAACTCATCTTTGGATATAGATGGGTTGTTGCTAGGCACGCATATGGAGTTGAACGCGATATCGACGGGTGAGCTCACTCGCAGCTATGGAGATGCTACTAGAGCTGGCCTCATGGATATTCACGCCTTAAGCCGATTATGGTGGGCGCCCCGAAGTTGTGACCAATGAAGCTGCTCGCTTCCGAACGAGGCGCTGTGGGGGCCAAAACACCCCAGCCTCCCCTGACCTCGCATCTTGACTCGAAAGCGTCTCTACTTCTGAGCACGTAAATGGAACCGCTGTGGGAACTTTGTCAAGCTGAGAGAGTAGGCCAATGAATGCTGAAGATGCCGGGAAGAGTGGTGATGAGGAGGGCGCGAGTGTTCAGAAGGTAGTTACGGCCAGTCCGACGAGCGATCAGACCGGGAAGGTGCAACAGCATGCGGGAGAAGATGACAGTAGTCGTTTTTTTAAAGAAAAGGCAAGCACTACGGACGAACCTTTATCCCAGACGGAACCCAGCGATTTAAAAACAAACACCAAAAATATCAACGCGCAATTTGCCAGTCTCGATGTTCTTCCACCTGAGCCTGAGGGGCGGCACATCTCAGTAGAACAGCCTAATGAAGACGATAACGAACCGCCCGCCGGTAAGCCATCCTTGGGGCATTCGAATCATCCAGACGATCAGCACCATGCTTCGGGCGTGCAAGCTCAAACGACACAAGACGCAAGTCGAACGTCATTAGAAATCCTACAGGCTCTTACAGGACTTGATTATGGAACGACTCTCAGTCAAGCTGCCGATACACCTTTGCCTGCTTCCGGCGCATCATCCATCTCTTCAGTACCAATCAGGACATCCACAAGCCATGCTCTTCCACTTGGTCAGTCTCGAGAACGCTTGGAATTGCGGCCAGAACAAGTACCACTGCCCGCACGCAAAGCGAAGAGAAAGAAGAATGCTTTCTTGACTTGGGCCGGAGGAACTACGAACTCAGGTGCCAAGAAGAAAGATGCACCAAAACAAGGACAGCAGAAGAACACGCCGCCAGCCGACACTGAACTCAAGAATTATCGTAAGAACATCAACCGCTTGGCGGAGCACTTTCCAAACTTCCAAAATATTGCCACAAAGGATACGAGACATCAATGGAGTTCGCGGATCATCATACATGACCGGGTTTCTGGGCCTGAACCACAAGCATCCGTCAGACAAGAGCCTTTTGAAGGGCGCTCCACAGCCCCAGCCTTTGACGAGTTCCAGAAGAGACTCCGCAATATCACTGATGACTGTCTCCAGCGGTTGATCCTGGTCGAGGATTTGAGTCCAAACTTGATCGACTTATTAGGGGCTACATTCGACATAGCGCCTCATGTCTTTGAAGAGCACCTTGATCGATCCGGTTACAAGAAAGCACCTGAGGACGAAGCCACTTCGGGTCCTTGGCACACGCAATTTTCGTCGTTAGGTCATTCGTCCGTAGCTTCCGTTATGTGGTATCGTCCTGTCTTGCCGCTCATTCCCATGAGCCAAAGATTCCGGGCGAAACTCGTAAGGGGCCGACGGCCACAGGTCTACTGCCCTTTCGACGGATGTCCGCGCCATTCACTACCTCTAGGAGCAACCGCAAATATCTGGAGGCATTCTCTGGAGCTTTGCCCCGAGCCTGGCGTATATCACAAAGGTTCCCGAACAGAGTATCCAGTTGGCTGGGAAGAGAAAGTGACTATATGGAAGCGAGATATTGATGGTTGCGAGTTTGGTAGGTCTTCTGTGAGATAGCTCCATCTTTCTGTAGCTTGCTGACCGATACAGTTATTGCCCTAGTTGACCCACTGCCTGTGGTTGTAGTCAGTGAAGAACGACTCGCTAGTACTAGAGAGGTAAGAGAGCAACGACTCTTCGCAATGGGTAATCGCTGGATCAGAAAAGAGGAAGGTGTGATTATTGAGCATCATACGAGGTCCTCTGGCGGTCCACGCAAGCGCCAGCATGTCACAGATTGGCTTGATACATCAGCGTTACCGCTGTCAAATTCAGAAGGGCACGCAGCTCCTCTGTTTCCAATGCCTCTCCCGCCCTTTACAAATAGTAGACTCTCCACTGGTAGGTGAATTGACCCTCATTCTTTCTTTACCGCGGGATTTGCACTAACTTTCGAATTAGATAATGGGCTGCCTGGCCCGATACCCATATTGCTGACCGCAAATAGAAGCAAAGTCCCTCCTAATACCACTAGAAGTACTGCGGAGCCGGCGTTCACTCCTGCAGCCCTGAGAAGAAGGGCGACTAGGACGGAGACAGAATTTTCTGAAAGTGAGAGGCCTAGGTCCAAAAAAGGAACAAAAGCTGTACCCGTAACGAATCCGATACCGCCGCCACCACCCCTACCAGGCGTTCTGCCACAGGTGCCGCCACCGCCCCTACCCCCACCTGGCGGCGCTTTCAGTTACGACGAAGAATCATTAAGTATTGAGACACATGGACCTTTTGTGCCGTATCACCCTATCAAAGCTCGATCTTCCACGGCAGCCTACAACGATGCCACCTTCGTGACCAAGCACATGCGCGCATATATCGAGAGTCTTCAGATCCCAAAGTCGACTTTAGACGAGCTTGACCATTACCTCTGCCAACCGGTCAAGGGAAAGAATACCACTTGGGAACCACTTCGCGCTTTGTTCCGCGCTATCCACGACGATACCCACAGCCTGGTGGACGTTGCCCGAACATCTCTCCAACGCATTCGTGAGGGAACTTTGGATGAAGACCTCATGCAAAAACGCGTGACGTTCTGGCGAGGCCTGCTTCATCGCTTGAGCTACAATTTTGGAGAGCTCGATCAGAATCTGCGGGCTTTCGTGCAATTCGTGCACGAGTCTGAGGCAAGAAGCAGAGAACTTGAAAACATGTCTGAGAAGCTTGCAAAAGAGACTCGGCATACACTGCAAGACTGCATCATGCTCATTGACCGAACCTCTCATGCTCTGCTTGCTGAGATGCAGATCGTGGACAGTCGTCGAAGCATAGCTGAAGCAGAGAGCGTCTCAAAGCTTACAGAGCTTGCGTTTGTGTTCATCCCTCTGTCCTTCGTAGCCAGTCTCTTCAGCATGCAGGTCCACGAGCTTGATGGAGGTGTACCAGCCTACCGATTTGCGCTGGTAGCCATCGGTTTCGTTCTTATGGCCTACGCTGTGAGGCTTAGTATCCGCAGCTCGCATCTGATCGACTACAAGAATAGGATGTTCATCCAGATCCGCAACGACTCGAAGCTGCAATATAATGAATCTATACCCAGCCATACTTTTATGCGCTGGGTGGGCCTGAATTTTGGAGGGGCCTTGTTCAAAAGCGCTAAGAACTTCATCTCGGTTTTTGCGCCAGTCATTCTGCTCCTAGCAGTGGTTGCTGCTATTCTGAGCCCAATTGTTGTACTATGGACCCGGAATATCGACAAGGGGTTCACGGCTATTATCACCGTGCTATTGTTACTGCTGGATGGTGTGCTTGTCTTACCCATCGTGACGAGCGCATCGGGCAAGTTCGACTTCAATCCTCGAGAGCGGATCCGCAAAATTCGTCAGAGACATCAAGTCAAGTCGAAGAAGCGTCGTTTGCGGAAGGCAGGATTGGATTCTGAGACCACGGAGGAGAGTGACAGCGGCGATGATGGGTATGACGTCGGACAGTGATGAACGTCCTCGTAAGTATCATAATCTAGTCAAGCGGAAGTTAGCCAAAACAGTATATACCAAGATAGATCGAGGCTGGCGCGCAATGAGAAACTTACCTTCTAAGGGGTCCGAACGAAACGACACAACACCTCTCAAGCGTACTCGAGAACATACTCCATAAGCTCGCCATGCAAACACTCCTTCTGAGCATGACGAGCGCGTCTCATCAAAGCATTAAACCTGTCGTCCACATGAGCAGAAACGTCACGACACCTCTCTCGCCACGCTCAACAAAAACCTTCACCAGCGTACCTGCATATCGCGCACCGAATCCCACCGCCGGTGAACTGTCAGCCACCGGCACCTGACTTGGCCCGCCCCACTTGCGTGTCTGCAAGGGCTCAGCTCAGGCAGCGAGGCGGACAGGGGAGCTCGACAAATGGGAGCGCGAGAAGCCCCGCTAAGCCCCAATCAGTCGATACACTAACTTTATTGGGATGACTACTAGGTGTGTTTGATGAGAGAGCGAGGATATTGTGATTGGAGGTGGAAGACGGAAAAGTATTGGAACGGCAGATTTGGAGATTATGAGCAATGGAGGGGAGGGGTATAAAGTGTGTGGTTTCCTGCTGGTGTTGCTGCGTGTGCTTGGAGCGATCAACGCTGCTAATCTTGGAACTTCTATAGAATTGTTCTTGAAAACTTACAACATGTCCAAGGAAGCATCTAGTACGTCTCAACAAAGCTCTCTGTCCTCTACAAGTGGCAGTAAAACTCGGCTCTTGTATGTATGCTTTTCTGAAAATTATGAAGTCTCTGACAGCCTGCAAGATCCTCAGGCACCATCACACCCCTGTCCACCAAGGCACTGTCACTACAGAATGTCAATACAACTATGGTCGATCGCCAATGGGCGTTAGAGGAACTGAAGAGGATGTCGAAGGTTCAGAAAGCTGCTAAGGAGCTAGGTTTTGATCTACCTCGACGTTGCTACAGGTGGTGACGGCTGTCAATTACATACATTGTAGTGCATTTTTATTACAGTATTTTGTCCTTGATAGCTGCAACAATGCTTTGTAAACCTCCAAGCCTTTCTTCCTTGCTCTCTCCCAGGTACAAGCTGGCAACTGGCCATGCATGAATGCCGCCTGGCTCTTCCCACTCATCGACGCAAGTACCTGTGCTCTTGAGTAGGCTAATGAGCTCCTTTGTCTCAGGTCCGAGCACTTCTTCGCTTCCGTACAGGAAGTACCAGCCCTTCTCAGGCGATGCGTCGTGCCATTTCTTAGCGTCTTTGCAGTGTCCGGGCGAAACCATTGGATCGTCGACGGAAGCTTTCTTGCCAATGTATTGACGTCCGTACTGTTCGAGAGATTTGTCGTTGAGGAAGTCTGAGGCGGTGTTGCGGTTGTTCTTCGAACATATCGTGACCCAGGGACTGATCATGACTGCAAGACCTGGGCGCTGGTGCCGCAATTGTGGGTGTTCGGTCAAGTATAGCAGAAAGCTCAGCATGAGTGTTGCGCCGGCGGAATCACCTCCAACAACCACTCTTGTAGATGACTGGGCTAGGGAAAGCACGTATTGGTAACCGGCTAGTGTCTCGTGAAGCTGGGTTGGGTATGTAGCGTCAGGAACCAGGGTGTACTCTAGGGCGAAAAGAGCGGGGTTTCTGTAGCCAGCAGATTTGAGCAGAGAAACCCACGCGAGTAGGAACTCCATGTAGAAATAGGAGCTTCCCATCGAGAACCCGCCTCCATGAGCATAATAGATTATAATGTCAGGTTGTTCTTGCTGGTTGTGCTTAATGAGTACACCTCTGAAGTCGGGCTATGGTGGTCAGCTTGGTCGATTAAGTGACTACAGATTGTTCGTTGACGCACTCTCTTCACTTCGGTCCACCTGATGGGACTAGTGATAACGCCGTGTCGCAACATTCGGAATCTCAAGAACGGTACTGAAACACCTCTAGAGAAGAACACACGACCGATAAAAGCCGGCATATTGGCGAATGCATATCGAACACATCTAATGACGAAGTCTTGAAACGGAGTCGCCTTTTGCACAAACGGGCTGCGCTTCTCAAATGGCGTGAAATAACGCTCGCGGATGAATTGATATGGAATGACCAAAACTTGGAAGGCTGTCAATATCAGCACGGAGATTGTGGTTGGCAGACATGCTTACCGATGAATGGCAAGGCTGGGATTAGCCATTTTAGGACAGAGAACAGGCCAGTCTGGATCAGCAACTGAGGGGTGAGAGAGACTAGAAATGCGACACAATCGAGATAAGAAATTTGACTGAAGATCATTGTGGCGGCAGATCAAGGTGAAAACAAACGTCAGGCCTGCAGGACTTACAAGCAGACCTTCGTTGCAAAAGAACCCTGGTACCACTTGCAGTTCGCTTGATGACGATGACAAGAAGTCGATGACCTAGCCTAAGCCACAACCGCTTAGCCGGCGCTCATTGCAACGGGCATCGACACATCTGCTCATGTAGGTGGATGCAGTAACACCTCCTTCGCAGTCTGAGATCTTGGCAAGGCAAACTCAAAGGGCAACAGTAATTCTGCAACCGACGACGCAGCACACGGGACAGTGCAGTGGTGTCGACGCGGTCCCACGTGACTGGAAGTATACCGTTGCAGGTGGTTCTGGGCACGGCCCGGTCGCGACTTCCAAAGAAATTCCGTGACTACTCTCACTCCGCGTCCCGCAAATACGGTCGCGAAAGCCGCAGTCGACTCCACCATTCCCTATCGACTCTTTCCTCGCCAGATTGCCACAGTCCCTACCTCTGGTCGCCCTACGTGCCGATGGAGTAGCTGATCCCACGACAGCTCAACGTCGGAACTCCTCCGCTGTAGCCTGCGCCAACTCGAGGAGGCTCCAAGTGCACACGACCACCCCAATTGATCATGGCCACCGATGCGAAAGCGGCGCCGCTCGCCGACGACTTGAAAGAGCTTGCGCTGTATGTTCTGTCTGGGTTGTGCATGGTCCGCATTTGCTAATCTCAACAGCTCCCTACCGACAAGCGTCTTCCCTAAAGCGTTCTTCTGCGCACTGTGCAGCGAGCTTGCTATAGATGCATATAAGCTTTTGTGCTGTAACAAAGCCATCTGCACACCTTGTATGTGTTGGCACGCGATTGCGATTCAATGACACAATAGCTAACACATGGACAGGCCAAGCAAAGCTCTCATTTCCCACGACTTGCCCTTCATGCGACCACTCGCCGCTCGAAGCTGACTCTTGCACGCCCAATAAGGCTCTGCGCAACACGATGCGCGTTTGGCTGCAGAAACAGAAGAAGAAAGAGGAGGCTAAAGCAGCTGCACAAGCCGCAACACCTGTGCCTGAATCTACCTCGTCTATAGCAGAGGTATCAGGTGGAGTCGAAGGTGCAGACAAGCCGGTCGATAGTGTTGAGGAGGCAACAGCTACAGATAACGCGGCAGCTGGGCTTGTAGCGACTGCAGCAGGTGCTGAAGATGGCCAGCTACGAACAGTCTCCGCTTCTACCCAGCCACAAGAAGTAGGTTTTCAACTCTCCTCAATCATCACACAACGCTGCTTGCGCAATATGTATGAAGTCGAAGAAAAAGTGGATGTAGAGCCTCAATGGCTCAACTCAATGAACACGATCAAACTCGCACGTGCTGGTGGCTGTAGCATGCATTTTCCGCTATGTGCAATTACTGATGTCGAGCAGGGTTCGGCCGCACCTGAAAATGATGACTTGGAGCGACGCGGCAGCTTGGTCTCGCAGACTGCAACACAGAGTGCGGAGCCTTCGGCCACGGCTAACAATGCGTCTTCTGACGAGCAAAACAAGGCCACTGATGCAGCAAACGCAACTGGCAACAACCCCATGATGAACGGCATGCAGGGTCAAATGGGTTTCGGTTTCCAAGGTCAAGGTAACTTCGGTACCATGGGCTTCAATGGCATGTCGAACATGGTGGGCAACGCTAACTGGAATGGTATGAATCAAATGGGTACGTTGATACTTCTTGCGCCTTTGTGTATTTCAAGAGCTAATACCTCTCTTGAAGACTTGAACATGAACAACATGAATGGCATGTACAACAATTTCGGTGGGAACATGGGAATGGCGATGAACGACATGTCCGCCATGAACATGATGAATTATGGTGGCGGCTACGGCAACGGATGGAATGGCATGGGCGGTGGTTATGGAAACTTCAACGGGTTCAACCAGATGGGCGGATATAATCAATCTGGAGCATATCCCGAGATGATGAACCAATTCCCCAAGAACAATTTCCAAAACCAGAATCGTTTCCCTGCCAGTCAAGGAGCTCTGTCTCAGCAGAACAATACAGCTGGAAGCCAAGGAGGCTCTGTCTCTGGGCCAGGTGGGCAGCAGAATGCTAGCAGTCGTCCCGGAAGCCGCAGCGGACCTGCGCAAAACGTACGTTCCTCTCACAAGTTCTCGCCAGGACGATCGTCCTCGGCACTGAAAATTAGAAAGCCAGCAACTGACGATATGATCAATCAACAGCCTGACGGCGAGTCACCTAACGCATCAGCCGATGCAGCCGACTCAAAGCCGGATGGCGAGCAGGATGCTGCTCTGAAGCCAATCAAAGAAGGTAACGACGAGAGCAGTGCACAAAACACAGCACAAGGCGCAAATCCTACAGCCGACGGTGCGGAAGATGCCGGTGGCTCGACTGTGGCAGGTCGTCAGGACGATCACTTCGCGCAAACGGATGGTCTGAATCAGATTCAGACGATCGACAGCGAAGATGGAGGCATGCAAGGCTACAACCAGTCTATGCTGGGCAATGGAATGAATCCCAACGTGGGATTTGCTAACGGAATGATGAATCAGTTCTCTAATCAGATGCAAATGAATGCGCCTTTCGACCCTAGCATGAACATGGGTTTCCATCAAAACAACAACTTCGGACCCCGTGGTGGCTTTAACGCTGCATACGGTGCTGCTACAGTGTTGACAGGCGAGCCGCAGGGGCGTGGTGTGGAAGGCGCACCCACAGGCCCGCGAGCAATGCGCGAAGGCAGACCAAACACTGGCTTCTCGAGCCGAATGAGTAACGCACGGTATCAACCGCCACCCAAGAGTGTTACTCCTGCGCAGAGTGTAGGTGCCCGCAGCCCGCAGCGCCGACCTCGATCGTGAGTTCACTGCATAACCCCGTGATTGACGTAGTATTGACTTGAAGACAGCCGCTCGCCTCAAAGAGACGAGACTTTGCGGACTAAAGACAAGTCAGTGTCACGTTCTCGCTCGAGATCGCGAGCAAACGAAGAAGAGCAGGAGGCACATCGAGAGCGATCGCGCTCAGCGGATCGTGAGTCTAGAAGAGAGGGCAGGGGACGTTCAGCAACATCACACGAAGATGAGGATCACGAGCGCCGCAAGGACCGCCGACAACACCGTTCATCACGCTACGATGATCGAGAGGGCGAGTACGACGGTCGACACCGCGACGATAGAGGAAGCCGAGGCGACAGGACACGTAGCGCCTCGGCAGACTCAAAGTATCGCAGCAGCCGCCGTGAAAAGGAGAAATCTCGCTCCTCGCGCTCGAATCGTGATCGCAGCAAAGAAGGCAGGCGCCGTCACCGCTCACGGTCGCCTGCTGAAGAGAGCAAGTATGATGAAGACGCTTATATCAACGGCGACCGGGACTCCGAATCTGGATCCAGGCGAAAGCATAGGGGCGACAAGGAAAGGCATCGTGAGAGGTCTCGCGATAGGTCTCGCGATAAGGATCGAGAGCGCGACAGACGGGATCGTAAAGATCGTGAGAAGGACTATGACTACGAGCGGGACAAAGATCGATCAAGAGACAAAGACAAAGAGCGCAGACGTCGTCGTGATCGGGAGACCGAGGAGGATGAGCGTGGCTACGATGATGACAGGCACCGTTCATCTCGACGAAGCCGCAAAGACCGTGATCGAGATGAACGTGATCGAGACGATCGTAGCAGGGACGATCGTAGTCAGAACGATCGCGACACGAAAGGCACGCGCCCAGCAGATGATGATGTGGTTGGCAAGATGATGCAGAAGCGCGCTGCTTCACCACCCCTCAATGCCCCTACAGGCCCCTCAGCGAACACGTTCTCCATTAAGGGCGCCGGACGTTCCAAGTCCATAGTCATGCCGCCGCCACAACCTCCGGCTGGACCCCGTGGCTTCCAGCCGCCCAAGGGCCCTGCCGCAGATCGCGACAAGGAACGACACCGCAGGAAGAGTAGTGCTTCCTCCGTACCATCAACTCCAGCGACGCCTGCCGAGCTCACCCCTCAAGATCACTACGCTGCTGAGCGTGAGAAGAACGCCCGCGAGCGGAACAGCAGGGATCGTGTAGACCGCGACCAACGCGAAGTCCTTAGCAAGTCTTTGCATTCACGTATTCATTCATCATCCCGCTCGTCGATCTCATCAAAACGCTCGCGAGATGAAGAGACCGACTTCGATGATGTATCCCGTGACACCAGCAGAAGCGAGATCAAGGTACCGACTGGTCCAGCATCGCACCGCGACAAGCGTAGGAGGTCGGGCGCTGGTGGTGATAACAGTATTGCGAACCTCTTCACTGCTGGCTTGAGAAAGAATGCAGGCAAAGCAAGGAGAGGCGGTGTCAGAACCGAAGGTGATGTTGAGCGCGAAATGGAGCGGGTTGAAAGAGAGAGAGACCGTCGATAGGATGACTATCCTTCGAATACACTGCAGAAGCTAAAGAGACGGACAAGATGATCCTTTGGGATTGACGACTTCGATGTGTACATATGCATATGAAATAGGATGGCATCCTGGATGATTCTCAACTTCTTGTACTATACCCAAAAATCATACTTGGACTGTCCGGCATTGCATTGCTTAGCTGGCAGATAATGAAGAATGACAATATTAATAGAGAGATGTATTTCACTCCGTTATGTACTGACCATCAAAACGTAATTCGCCGACCACCCGACTCCGGATATCGAAGGGTCCTGATGCGACCAATCAGCAGCGCAGGATAGGTGCGATGAGATGACGTGCTCCGGCAGCGTCAACCCCATGCTTCTAGCGGCGCGTCAGAGTGAACTGCATGCGTGTGGGGCTCAAAAAAAGATGACTCCCCGCAATATGACCAGGAGAGTTGTGCGCTGAAGTTGTCCTTCGACCCTTCCACACAGATAGACCTCAACTACAATGACCGCCTCCTCCGACCTCGGCGCGGCCGCCAATGGCACAACCAAGTACAGTACGACTTACCCATTGCGCAGCATCTCAGTCACGCTTCGAATACGCCACTTGGGGATGCCAGCTGACAATACCATTAAGAGAGGACCACAACTCAGCCTGAGAACCCCTTTGCAAGCCTAATTCCCGACCAAACGTTCGCCGTGATCCCCGAATTCGAGCTCGAATCTGGCGTCGTTATCCAGAATGTCTCGGTCGCCTACAAGACCTACGGCACCTTGTCACCTGGAGGAGACAACGCTATGGTCATATGTCACGCGCTGACAGGAAGCGCTGATGTAGGCGATTGGTGGGGTCCGCTGCTGGGCGGATCTGGGAAGGCTTTTGATACGTCGAGGTTCTTTGTTGTGTGCATGAACAGCTTGGGCAGTCCGTATGGCAGCTCAAGTCCTGTCACGGCACGGGATGGAGAAGCTGCCAATGAGCGTTATGGGCCTGAGTTTCCCTTGACCACGGTCCGCGATGATGTCAAGTGAGTGCGTCCGATCTGCTGCAAGAAGATTTCGGGTCAGCTGACATTTGGTAGCATCTTCCGCCTGGTCCTCAATGACCTCGGCGTCAAGCAGATTGCGGCGGTTATCGGAGGCTCTATGGGAGGAATGCTCGTGCTCGAATTCGCTTACTTTGGAAAGGACTATGTGCGCAACATCATCCCTATTGCTACGTCCGCACGCTACAGCGCCTGGGGCATCAGCTGGGGTGAGGCACAAAGGCAGAGCATCTACAGCGACCCCAAGTATGACGACGGTTACTACACGTTCCAAGACCCTCCGTCTACAGGGCTAGGAGCTGCACGCATGTCTGCGCTCCTGACCTACCGCAGCCGCGACTCGTTCGAGTCCCGGTTTGGACGCAATACTCCTGATCTGTCCAAGAAGCAGAGCATCAACACCGTACCCCGACCGACGACTCCTTCAAGCGAGCACTGGGCGATTCACAATCACGGACACAAGAACGCTGGGTCTCCGCGTGCTACCGCGTCGAGGACGAATAGTAGCGCTGCATTGAACACTTCAGCTCAGGCAGCCAAGACGGCTGACCTTGAATTTCACGACGCATCGAACCCGTCGACACCGCCACTTCGACGAACTGACTCGACAGCGAGCTCTAAATCGAAGCCATTGGCACAGCACTATTTCTCAGCTCAGTCATACTTGCGCTACCAGGGCGAGAAATTCATCAAGCGGTTCGATGCCAACTGCTACATTGCAATCACGCGCAAGCTCGATACCCACGACGTGTCGCGCCACCGCTATCCCGAGGGTGAAGACGAACAGAGTATAGACCCTGTATCTGCATTGCACTACGCGCTCTCGCTCATTGAGCAGCCGACCCTTGTCCTCGGTATCCAATCTGACGGTCTATTCACCTACGCTGAGCAGCAGGAACTCGCAGCCCACATCCCCAACGCCACCTTGAAGACCATCGACTCTCCTGATGGCCACGATGCTTTCCTTCTCGAATTCGACCAGGTCAACCGCCACTTGCTGTTATTTCTGAACCAAAACCTTTCCGACATCATGAGTAGGACTCCCAACCCGGATATCATCTCCAGCGACTCGGGCATGGAAGCCACCAAAACAAGTACCTTTGGCGAAGCCGAAGTGGACGACATCACCGCCTGGTGATTATTTTTTTGCATTTTTAGCGCGGCGTTTTGGGCATGAAAGTATGACTGCATGGTCCGGCGTCAGTTTTCGGCATACGCTTGAAAGAAAGCTGTACGATATGATACGCTCAATGAGTAAGAGCTGAGGTTCAACCCCTCAATCAAGGAATAACGGGGACGGACGATAATGTAAAGCAATAGAATTGAGAGAAACATCACGAACATCTTCGTGCATGTTCTTACTATGTTTCAATAGAGTCTCACCGGCCTTCGTTATGTCTTTGACATGCAGGTACTCGGGAGCTACTCTATGAAGAAACATACAATGCACTTGACCTTACTCGCGCTCTTTGTCACGTTCTAACCTGCTCGCTCAGCATCAAAACTGTTCTAGCGTCGCAACACACACCGCATAGTCCCGCTTCGTCAGCCGGAAAACTACCAAACCAAAGCCTTACTCGAGCCTTAACGTGTAGATCTTGCGCTATAGTTTTCCGGTTGACAGCTCCCACAGTTTTAGTGTGCAGCTTACGCGTCTAACAAAGTGTGCGCACGACCACGGAGTTATCAACTATGCTCAGCGCGAATGTCGCATCCCGGCAGGTCCTTCTACTTTGTCAACAAAAGGGGCGCTAGTTTTCCGGCCGGAAATAGGTCTGAGCCAGATATTTATGTCCGCCACAATGCGCTATCGCGTAGTTACGTCATTTTGAGGTTTTTGACACCACTGATGAGACCTTGCAGGTGATAAAAGTGATGGCGCCGGATCGGAATGGGCATTTAAGATTTGACAGCTGCGCCGTTGAATGATCGGTATCGGCGGTGTGCTTGTTGTGTCCATTTATTGGAAAAGGCAATTGTACCAAGCAGTGAAATGAGAGGTGTCCAACTCAAATCACTTGCCGCAATTACAACCATACTCTCTCGTCCGACACCATGCCACAGCTACCTGGTGCCATTCCAGTGGCTCCAGATATACAGGAGCATCTTCCGTTCTCACCGACCTCAGCTGATGAGGCAGCTGAACCCGAGCGAAAACCAAGGACCAGAAGAAGATCCAGCCCAGACACCTCCGACTCAGAATTTGATCCAGAAGAAAAGGATCACGATGGCCACCGCCCCGCAAACCGAGAAATCGCCAAAAGCATATCAAGATCCCGCAGCCGAGCAAGCTACTCGCGCCCCGTCCAACAGCCCGTCGCAACAGCAACCGGCCTTGGAGCGCCTATGTCGAGAACATTGTCGAGAAGAGATACTGCACTTTCAAGGCTAAGGTCACGAACAAATACAGCGCCGTTTTCACACCCCTTAGCGCATCGGCAGACTGCGGAGGATGTTCTTGTGGACTTTGACGGTCCAGACGACCCGTACAAACCGATGAACTGGCCGACCAAAAAGAAAGTTGTAACCACACTGATGTACGGCTTGACCACTATGACCGCGACATGGGCCTCGTCTGCCTACAGTGCTGGCACCCGGCAAGTTGCGGAAGAATTTCACGTCGGCAATCAGGTCGCCGTACTGGGTACGACGTTATTTCTGTTTGGCTTCGGCACAGGGCCGCTGCTGTGGGCACCCCTGTCCGAAGTCTTTGGACGCAAGATGGCAGTTCTTACTCCCATGTTCGTGGCGATGTGTTTCAGCTTTGGAAGTGCGACAGCGAAAGACTTTCAGACGCTGATGCTGACGAGGTTCTTTGGGGCGTTCTTCGCGAGTGCACCAGTCACGAATACAGGTGGTGTGCTGGGGGATCTCTTCAGTCCCGCGTGGAGGGCGCTAGCGCTGGCTGGGTATGCGATGGCTGTCGTTGGAGGGCCATGTCTCGGTACGTTACGTTGGCTATCATAGCTTTTGGCAATATAACTAACAGGTGTCTACAGGTCCCATTGTCTCAGCAGCATTTGTTTCCAATCCCGCCCTCGGCTGGCGCTGGACCGAGTACTTCACCGGTATAATCCAAGGCGCCATCGTAGTCGTCGATCTGATCTTCATCGACGAGACTTATCCGCCTAAGCTCCTTGTCTACAAAGCCCGTCGCCTCCGCCACGAGACGGGCAACTGGGCACTACACGCCAAGTTTGAAGAGTGGGATGTCAGCTTCTCACAACTCTGTCGTAAATTCCTCGTCCGTCCGGTTCAGCTCCTCATGACGCCTATCTGCTTCCTTGTCGCTCTTTACGCCAGCTTCTGCTACGGTATCCTGTACATGCAACTTGGTGGTGTACCAATCATCTTCGGCGAGCTGCGTGGCTGGCCAGCTGTATCGGCCACTCTGCCCTTCCTGGGTATCTTCATCGGCGCCTGCTTCGGTTGCGCAATCAATTCATACAACCAGACCATGTACAATAAAGCCTACCACGCCGCCGGTGACCGCGCAGTCCCCGAAAAGCGTCTTCCACCCATGATGCTCGGGTCTGTACTCTTTGCTTCAGGTCAGTTCGTCATGGGATGGACTGCGGACCCGCAGTTTCACTGGATAGCACCGGTGATCGGTCTCGTGATGTTGGGTACAGGGTTTTTCACCATCTTCCAAGCGGCGCTAAATTATCTCGTCGATACATTCACTGAGTATGCAGCGTCTGCAGTCGCGGCCAATACATTCCTTCGTAGCTGTTTTGCGGGCGCCTTTCCGTTGGTGGTGACACCCATGTATCATAATATCGGAGTTGGGCCTGCAAGTAGCATTACAGGAGGGTTTGCAGCACTGCTCATTCCAGTGCCCTTCGTGTTTTACATCTACGGTAAGAGGATTAGAAGAGCAAGCAAGTGGTCGAGAAAGAGTGTATTCGATTAGTTAGAAATCAGCAATCTAGAAGGTACTTTAGACAGTAAAACGTTGTCACTATGTTATAAATTGTTAGTACAATAGAACTAGAGAATAATAAAATAGCGTCAAGTAAGCTATTAAGAGTCTAGTTTCTTTAATTATTTCTAAGTAGAGTGCTAGAAGCTTATATAGTCTCTAATATAATATTTAAGAACTTAAATAGGTTATAAGTATCTAATATATAGTCTAGTATTAAAATTTTACTTAGAGTAAAACTTTTAGAAATAATTTTAAAAGATTTTAATTATAAACCTAAGAAAGGGATATAGTAGAAGATAAAGAAAAGTTAGAAGAGTAACAACCTAGAGATAAGTAAAGGTTATTAAAAAGGTTAGTATAAAGACTAATAATAACTAAGCTCTATATATTCTAAAAGATTAGTAGAATACTAGATTAGAATAAGGTATATATATTCTAAGAATCCTGTAATATTCTATAATATACTATTATTAGAACACTATAGAATAATAGAATAATATTAGAATATATCTTAAGTATATATTTAGCAGAAATATAACTCTTATAGTTTATATTTAACCTAAGTAATATTTTAAGTTATTAGAACTTACTTAACTTTTAAGCTAGATTAATTATATCTATACTACTTATTATTACCTAGCTTTTAAGATAGATAGATTATATCTATACTTCTTATTATAACTACTACTCTTTAGACTCTCTATTACTGTATTTATTTCTAAGAACTAATTAAAGAAGTGCTTATAAGCTTTACTTAAAGTATAACTCTTAATACTTTCTAGGGATAAATATATTAATTAAGGTTTTTAAGAGTAATAGTAGTATATAATTTAGTATAATTCTACTTAGTAGACTATTATTAAGTATAGTAAAGTATAATAAAAAGAAAGTATAATAGAACTTATTTATCTTAAGAGTATGAAGAATTATACTAGAAAGTAGAAAGTAAACTATATATTTTCAAAGTTAAGTTATTATTAAAGATATAGAATTAATATTTAAGTTTATATTAGACTTTAAAAAAGCTTATAATTCTAATAATTATATTTAGTAGCTTATATATATAAATACTAGTAGTAAAATAAATTTCCTTAGTAGATTTTAGTTAATCTAAATAAGTAAGTACTATTACTTACTTTAATAAAGAGTTTACGTTAATAAAACATAAGTAAATTTATAGACTTCTAATAATTAGTAGATAAAAAAGGAATTAAGAAGTTATAATCTATTTCTCTAATAACTTAATCTCTAATAGTATATTACTTAAATATAAGTCTTTTATAGTAAAGACTTGTTTTTAGATTTAACTATATATCTAGTATAAAGACTAAACTACTTTTTATATAAAGTTTTCTCTAAAGCTAAGTTATATAAAAGAATTTTTTAAATATTTAAAAAGTAATATTATATATCTAAATCTATCTTATAAGCTACTAGGCTTAGTTCTTACTAAGTATAGATTACTATTTCTTATTATTACCTATTTTGAAAAGAGGTAGGTTTTATAGTTTTATTATTAATTAAAACAACTATTCAAGCTATATAGGTATACTTTAATTAACTATGTAATAAACGATTATTCTATCTTATAGAAAATAAGAAATAAAATATATATATAGATTAAAAGCTAGTAAGTATATATTAAAAATCTAAACAATTATACTTTAAACTGGAAGGTTTATAGTTATTAAATTCTAGCTTAAAGGTCTATTATCTACTATAATAAAAACAGATTAATAAGCTTTTAAGTCTTTATTAAAATAATTAAAGTAGGTATATTTGTTTTAAAGTCTTTATATAAAGAAAGTAGATATACTCTAACTATATATTTAATATACTACTATTTTAGCTAAGATAGAATAACTAGTAATAAATATTTATTTTAAGAATATTAGTAGTTATAATTATATAGTATTATAGATATATACTTTTATAGAAGAAGTAAAAAAGTATTTAGATTATAGCTTAGAAGCTTTAAACTATACTTTAATATAGAAAGAAATATATAAAGCTCTAAATCTATATTAGATTAATTAAAGTAACTAACTAGTAAAGAGTAAGCTAATTATTAGTCTAGCTATTAGGACTAGTTTTAAGAATCTAGTACTTAGGTTAGTCTTCTAACTAGGTATTAATTTTAAGCTTGCCTATAAAGATAATAAAGAGTAGTATCTAGTAACCTAATATACCTATACCTAGAATTAAGGTAGTCTACTTATAATTTTCTAGCTATATCTGCTTCTTTTTACTATATCCCTCTAAGCTTATAATAACTAACTATAATAGAATCTTACTTATTATAAAGCTAGTTTTATTAAAGTTATATATATTATTATCTATAATACCCTATTTCTACTTTATTACCTTAACTAGATTATACTAGTGCTAGATAGCTACTAGATTCTTATAGGCAGCTTGCTAGTAACTATAGAGATAGCTCTAGCACTTATAGAGCTTAATTAAGAGTCTGCTTAATAAAGTTATTAACCTAGTTTTTACTAGTAGAGTTGCCCTTCTACTAATAGAGTAGTTTATTAGCTATAGCTTAAATATTAAGCTTTTTAGGCAAAAACTCTTATATATCCTCTTTAAGAATATACTAAACTATAACCTCTTCTTCTAGCTTAGTTAAGTGCTTTAAGCTAGCTTTGTAGTTACGTTAGGAGGGTCTTTTAGCATGTTAGTACCCTAGAATTACTATAGCATGTTTTATACTTTTAATATATTATACTTAGAGGTTAAAAAGAGTAAGTTAAATATCTAATTTATTATAAGCTAGCTGAGAGCTATATTATTATAATATAATATATTTAGTGCTAATATTAGTATTTTAGTATTAAGGTACCTACTTACTTAGGGTGCCTGCTTACTTATAAAACACGTTGTAGAGAACTATAATCTTATACTTTTTATTATTAAAAGTATAATACTTCTTTTTATAAGCTATATAACTAAGCTTTTATAGTAATTTTAAAATTATAGTACTAAAAGTCTCTTAGACTATATAGTCCCTTTAGTAGTAAAATATATTTAACTAGGTTTTTAAACTTATTTAGTAACTTATAAGTAATTTTAGTATAATTCTTATAGTAAGTATATATAAATACTCTTACTTTATTATACTAATTTATTTTTTTAGTTAAACTATATTACTAAAGCTATTATAATATAGAAAGATTTTACTATTAAAATTATAGTATATTAAAACTTTCTAAAACTATTCTTAATAGAATTTATATATATATATTAATTAGAAAGTATTATATATATATCTATATATTTATTATTATAGTAAAATTAAATAAACTCTATTATTTCTTTAAATTATATCTAAAGTAGTTATAATATTAAAGTTATATATCTTATATTAAGAAAAATATAGAAGTAGTTAGCTAAGACTATAGTAAGCTAGTTTACTATTCTTTTTAAGTTAAAGTAGTAGCTAATCTTAGTTAGTCTATACTATTTTATTTTAATGCTAATATACTAGTAGATTGTTATTTAAAATCTTACTCTTTAAAATAGCTGGAGCTATTACTAAGTAGATAGTAATTAGTATTTTATTATATCTAGTTAGACTAATATAAGAATCTAGGCTCTATCTTAGAAATCTATTTCTAGCTAAACTACTAAGTACTAGCTATTACTAACTTAGTAAGCTAATTTATATATATTATCTCTATCTCTAATCTAGTAGTATACTTAAGTAGTAAAGTAAAGCTTTACACTTTATAAATATAATAGTATCTTTAATATATTTTAATAGCTTTTAAAGACTTCTTAGAAGCTTAAGTATCTTATAAATATACTACTAATAGCTATAGTATTTATAATCTATATTATAACACTATAGTCTTTAAAATATTATAAAATATACTATTTTCTTTAATAAAGTATACTTTCTATAAGCTAATATACTATATAGGTAAGTAAACTCCTTAAGTAAGTAGAGTACTTTTACTAAGACTCTAGTTAATCTTCTTTTCTATACTAATACCTTAATTATAGTATAAAGATAATATATTAAATAAACCTTTAATATAGCTTGCACTTTTAGCTTTTTAGTAAAACCTTAAGCTTTTTAAATAATATACCAAAGCTATTAATAGTATATAAAAAACTATACTATATAAATTATAAATTAGACAATCTCTATAAAATAATTCTATAGCTTACTTATAGAATCTATTTTATATAGAAGAAGAGGTAATTATTAAGTATTAAAGCTAAGTAGCTGTACTCTATTAATTTATTAGATAGACTACTATCCTATCTAATATAGAATATATAGTAATATATTTATAAAACAAAGATTAGTATTTATTATATAGTAATATATTTATAAAAAAGAGATTAGTAGATATTATATAGCAATATTATAGCCTTATATCTTAAAATAAAAGGTAAGAAAGCCTGTAAGTTATAGCTTAGAGGTTTATAGTTAAGTAGAAAATAAAATAGAAGTATATAAGCTTTTTAGTCTTTACTAAAATAATCAGAGTAATTAAGTTCCAAACAAAGTATTTAATATATCCTCTAGGTTATTCTTTTCTAACAGGTTTACCTATTTAATTACTATTACCTCTTAGAATAGATATCTATAGGCTAAGTCTAAGAAGATTATAAGTAGCTTAGTAGTACTTTAGTTACTTACTCTAGTCTTCTCTATATCTACTATAAAAACTTAGCTACTTTATCTTCTACCTTACTTCTCTATAATTATAGAGCTTTTTTTTTTAATATTACTGCTAAATAGTTTTTAATAAGCTTTAGTTACTCTAAAATACTTCTTATAAGCTAGTCTTTTTATATATTTTATACTTTATCTTTTTAGGCTAAGAAGATTATAAGCTTCTTAGATGGTCTTTATAAGCTAAACTTCTTTACCTATTCTTTACTATATTTTTTTATTTATAGTACTATCTACCTATTAAGTCTAACTCTTTATACTTAGAAAGAGTTAGTAAGATATAAGAGTACTAAGTAGTATAAAGAATTAGATCTAGTAGTTATCTTATAAAGCAGCAATCTTATTTAAGTTAGAGTTTAGTAGGTTTTAGTATCTCTTAGTGTAACAGGCGTTCTTACGTTACCTAGAGTAGCTAGTCCTAAAGGTGTAAGCCGTAGGGATTTTGTAGTTGTAGAAGAGTATCGCGGTTAAGTAAGCATAGACAAGTTTCTCTCTTAAGATAATAATACCTATTTAAGAGAGTATATGCTTAGGAAGAATGTATTC
The DNA here is from genome assembly GCA_032595095.1 of Didymellaceae sp. YAFEF048. Taxonomy (NCBI): domain Eukaryota; kingdom Fungi; phylum Ascomycota; class Dothideomycetes; order Pleosporales; family Didymellaceae; species Didymellaceae sp. YAFEF048. The sequence continues at coordinate 59 of JAVISA010000020.1, read as the reverse complement.
TTAACTACAAAGATACTAACTATGTTCTAAGACTTGCTTATATAGTTTATAATCTAGAA